>CM053789.1:521411967-521716967 GCA_028749045.1 Cupressus sempervirens
TCCCAAAAAACTATAGAGAAAATTCTTCCTCTCAAAACTTTCTCCTTTCTGAAAATTCCTTCCCAAAATTTGCAGTGATTCAAAAATGAACCCCCAAGTTGTGATATGGAGTTCTTTCCTAAAATCAGGGCACTAATTATGCGTTCACTCGAGAGAACTCCTTGCTCACCAAGCTTCAACTCTAAATTAACTTTTCGTTATCTTTCTTTTATCTTTTCCATGCACCATTATTAAATTATTAAATTACTTTATTAAATTTTCACTTGACTTCTTTTTAGATTAATTTATTAAATTTAGTCTCATGCACGTATCATGCAATCATGAAACTTTTAATAAATTAATTTCTTCTCCACTTCTTAATTTATTTTTGAATGTTTAATTGATAAAATATTTATTAACTTAAATAATAATATTATTTAGCATTTATTTAAAAATAAACACTAAATATATTATTATTAAATTAAATAAATATTATCATGTTCTAAATTTATTCTTATAACTTTCATCTTTAAATTTTAATTCTTTTTATTTAATTAATTTCTCAATTAATTAAATATAATTAAATATTAAAATATCATAATAATTTTTCATTAAATTAAATTCTTAATTTAATCTTTTAATTGGACTTAATTAATAGAAAAATCATCAAGGACTCTTAAAACAAAATACGAAAACCCATCATAGGAAAATGCATACAAAATCAAACTGAAGGGTTATAATCACGAATTGATGTCATTCGACACATTCAAAGGGTAGTTAACTCAGATACTTATCCTAATTTTCTAGGACAAATGGCTTACAGGTTTAGGATTTGAGCTTAAGAATTTATCTCCCCTCTCTTACCATTGAGATAATGTGATAAGGTAGGCTCAGCCTAGCAATTCAAGGAAGTCGATACTCGGTACCTGCAACTTGCATAAAATCCATGCATGTACAAACACAATATATACTAAGCTAAACAAGTAATGGTAGGAAGTGGTGCACTTTGTAGATCCTAACTAGCAGGTGACTATGACTCCCTTCCTTAACCACATCAGAAATGCCATACATAAAGAAAAACATGCACGCACACCATACACATGTAGTATGGGGTAAGTACCCATAAGAAAATATGTATAATAAACCATCTAACTAATCATTATCAATAATTGAAAATACTGTAAAAATCATCATGCATGCATGAAGTATAGATTACTGAGTAATCTCATCATAAAATTAACTGAATCTAAAACAATATTTGATAATCTCAAAACAATGCTACTAATAATCAAGCATAAAACTGGCCTAAAAGAGTTTAGCAATAATGACAAAATGCAAACTAGGGACAGGCACTACATGACATTCTAGAGGAGAGAGTCCTCTTCTAGAATGTATAATTTTTATTCTGGTTATAATAGGTTTGTTTTGAAAAATGAGGTGGGAGATGAAAACTTCGAATTTTAGGTATGTTGAACTATGAATGATTATAAAAGTGAAAATATAAGTCTAAAGTCAATTTTGTTTATTTAATGTTCTAGATGTATATGTTATCTATAACATACTCTAAAATCAAAGGGAAATAAGTTTATTTCCATATAGTTTTGTGGTGGGAACTAGACCCCTAATTTTCAATGTTTCTCATTAGCTAAAAAATTATCTATAAAAATTATTAAAATATATCAATTCTTATTCCAAATAATTGTTAAAAATTATAATCCTAAACTTGATCAATTTCTACATATCTCATTAGTTTACTTCATTTTCAAATTCGAAATAATAATATCAATTTTATATCATTGAAGGTGAACATCTATACTTTTGTTAGCCTTTTCCTTTACAAAAGAGTGACATAGGTTTGTGCTTTGACCCAATAAGACAGTTGATGAGGAACCTATCTAGAGGAGAAGTCTTTTCAAGACTAGATGTAAGATGGATGAAAAATGTTGTATAGTGATCATTGATAGTGGAAGTTCAAAAAAATTGGCATCAAAGAAGTTAGTTACAAATTTTTAGTTACAGAGGATGAAGTATCCTAAACCCTACCATGTTTCATGGATCAAAGATGAGCATAAGATATTGGTAAGTGAGTAATGTGTTGTGAAGTTAAAGATTGGATATTACTCTGACAAAGTTTTGTGTGATATTATGCCTATAGATTTTGTCAAAACCTTTTATGTAGACCTTGGCAATATGTAAACATATTGTGTATGCTAAAAGATTGAATCAATATACTATTTGGATGAATGGAGTTATGGATACATTGATGCCTCTAGTTGAGTCTCTAGTTGAGATAAATTATACTACTATGAAAATTTGCATGGTTAGTGGAAATCAACTTGAAAAGGAGATGAAAAAGAACCAAGTCTATTTTTCTATAATTCTTAGAGGGCCAATTCATGCTAGTAATGGATGAGTGACATAATATAGTAATGGTTGAATGAAAAATAGAGGTCAAATGATAAAAGACAATAGAGGTCAAGTGACAATAGAAATAGATAGTTTTAGTTGAGTGCTAGCAAAAATTGAAATATTGTTGAATGAGTACAAGGATATTGTTGCTAAGGATATACCTGATGGTTTACCACTAGAAAAAAGTATAATTCATTTTATAGCTCTAATTCCTAGAGCTATTTTTCCAAATAAAGAACCATATAGATTGATGCCTACTAATAATGAAGAACTTAACAAATAGGTGCAAGAGTTTTTTTCAAAATGTCTGATTGGAGAAAGGTTGAGTCCATGTGTTGTACCTAAAGTATTGGCACCTAAGAAGAATGGGGAATGGAGAATGTACTAATTCTAGAACTATTAACAAGGTCACAATGAAATATAGGTTTCTTGTGCCAAGGATGGATGAAAAAATGGATTTTTTGAGTGGAGCAAAGTATTTTACCAAAATTGATTTGAAGAGTGGTTATCACTAGATCAAAATCAAAGAAGGTGATGAATGGAAGACCACTTTCAAGACAAAAGATGCTTTGTATGAATGGCTAGTTATGTCTTCTGGTTTGACTAATGCACCACTTACTTTTATGAGGTTGATGAATGAAGTTGTAAAGAGATTCTTGGGTAATTTTGTGATTATTTGTTTGGATGAAATTCTAATATTCAGTAAGACTAAGGAAGAACATTTTGAGCATGTTAAGAAAGTATTGCAAAGGTTGAAAGAGAAGAAGCTAGGAAATAATTTGAAAAAGTGTTCCTTTATGCAAGAGGAGATTATCTATTTGGGATTTTTTTAATTTTAGCTAATGGTTTGACAATGGATCATGAAAAGGTTAAATCAATTTTTGGGTGGCCTATAGCTGAGAATGTCGGCGAGGTAAGATCATTTCATGGTGTGGCTATTTTCTACAAGAAATTCATAAAGAATTTTAGTTTTGTTTAATTATGATGCTATGATTGAGACTATGAGAGGAGATAAAAAGGATTCCAAGTGGACACATGGAGCCGACAAGAGCTTTGAGACTTTGAAACAAAAAGGTTGTTGAGTTACCTACAATGTCTTTACTTTATTTCAATAGGTATTTTAAGTTGAGTGTGATGCAAGTGGTAATGCAATAGGAGTTGTGTTATGTCAAGAAGGTAAGTCTATTATTTTCTTTATTGAAAGATTGAATTATGCTCAAAGGAATTATTCTATGTATGATTAATAATTTTATTCTATTGTTCAAGCCTTGAAGAAGTGGATACATTATTTGATTCTTGAGGAGTTTGTGTTGTATGCTGATCAAAAAGCTTTATAGTATTTGGGAAGTCAACATAAGTTGAGTTAAAGACATATGAACTGGGTTGAATATTTTTTATGGTTTCACATTTGTGATCAAGCATAAGATTGGAGTTACTAATCGAGTTTTTGATGCATTAAGCAAAAGACATTCTTCGTTCACTGAGATGAAGGTTGGAGTTTTGGATTTTGATGAGATGAAAGAGTTGTATGATACTTACCCTAATTTTTTTGTGGTGTGGAAAGAGTGTAGAGCACCAAATCTACCAAAACAAATGAGTAAGTATGATGAGTATTTCATTCAATAAGGTATGTTTTTCAAAGGAATTTAATTATGTATACCAAGAAGCTCTATGAGAATAAATTTTATTAAGGAAAAGTGGTTTAGCAAATTGGATGGACATTTTGGAATTGATAAGACATTGATTTTTTTTAGGGATAAG
Organism: Cupressus sempervirens; assembly: GCA_028749045.1. Classification (NCBI taxonomy): domain Eukaryota; kingdom Viridiplantae; phylum Streptophyta; class Pinopsida; order Cupressales; family Cupressaceae; genus Cupressus; species Cupressus sempervirens. Next base: position 521,416,117 of record CM053789.1, read on the forward strand.
TACTATTGGCCATAGATGTATAAGAATGTTCAGAGTTGTGGAATTCATCAAGTTGCAAAAGGAGTAAGTCAGAATGTTTGGTTGTATACACCTATTTTTGTTCCTAAGAAACTTTGTAGTAACATCAATATAGATTTTGTTCTTGGATTGTCTAAGACAACAAGAGGGTATGATTCTATATTTTTTGTTGTGGATAGATTTTATAAAATGGCACATTTCATACCATGTAAGAAGACATCAGATGTTGTACATGTTGTTATTATTTTCTTCATAGATATTGTTGGGTTGCATGGATTGCTTAAAAGTATTATTTTTGATAGATACAACAAATTTTTTGGTTATTATTGGAGGACTTTATGGAAGAAGATGGGTACTGAGTTGAAGTTTAGCTCTACATTCCATTCACAAATAGATGGATAGATAGATGTTGTGAATAGAAGCTTGGGTAATTTGTTAATATGTTTAGTTGGAGATAAGTTGAGTAAGTGGGATATGGTATTGGCACAAGTTGAGTTTTCATATAATAATTATGTGAATAGGAGTATTAGGAAAATGCCTTTTGAAATTGTTACTAGAATGTAGCCTAAAGGTATATTAGATTTGAGAGATTTTACTAGTGAGGAGAGGAGAAGTGTTGAAGGGGAAGTATTTGATAATTGTATAAAGTCTTCACATGAGGAAGTGAAGTTGAAGTTGGAAAAAAGTAATAAAAAATAAGGAGAATGTAGATAAGTCTAGGAGGCATCATGTTTTTGAAGTTGGTGATGAGGTGATGGTTCTTTTGAAGAAAGACATTTTTCATGTTGGAACATATAGTAAGCTAAGGATGAAGGATTTTGGACCTTGTAAGATCTTGAGGATATTTGATAGTGGAAATTCTTATGAAGTTGAGGTACCTAATGATGTGGTTCAATATTTCTTATTTTCTTACATATCTTGAGTTAGATGATGAAGTTGTTATACTAGATGATTATCCTAAGAAACATATTGAAGAGGTTGAAAAGATATTGGATTGGAAAATTGGTAACAACACAAGAGGAAAATATTACCATGAATATTTGGTGAAGTGGGAGAATAGACCAGTTGAAGATGTTGCATGGATTTTTCAATCTGAGTTGGGTTTAGCTCAAGTTATGACATCTCAATGATTCAGGAGAATAATTTGTTTCAACCGTAGTTGTTTGATGCAGGATCATCTTGGGTTACCTTTCTATTCTACTCAGCTTTGTTCATTTTTCCTACTAATGTTGAGTTCTAGTGGTTTTCAAGTTGTAGTTATTGCTGAGTTGTCGAGTGCTACTCATGTTTCCTAGTATTAACCAAGTGATTTTGTGACCAAGTGTTCCTTAATGCATTGAGTTAACTTGATGTTTTTTGATGCTCAGTTCCTTCTTTGAATGATTTTTTCTATGATTGGTTCCTAGTGTAATCTAACTTATGTATTTAATTTGTGTCATGAATTTAATGTAAGGATCTTGTCTTGGGATGTCTACAAACCATTGTGAGGTCATCCTTCTATTATGTAATAATATGGAATATTTTGTAAGTCATTTTAGAAAGAATAAATTGGGGGATTTAGGTTATGTTAGAGAGAGTGTTTTTGAGGGAGAGTGCAAAGTTGGATTTGCTAGAAGTATGAATTAAGGATTTGTGAATATTCTAAGTCTAAAATTTCATAAACATTGTCGGTCATAACTAAAAAGGCTTTACAACTAGGAATGTATGCAGAAAAGTTGACAAATAACTAGTATTTTTTGTTCCTTATCTCCTTGTTGTTTTTAACTATGTTGTTTTCTTCTATTTTGTTTACTCTAAAAGGTGGCTAAATAGTTAGGTGTGCCTCTAGCTCTATATTTTCACCCCTCCTTGCATCAAGATTGGCTAAAAATATTGCTACTATTCCAATTGCATCTACAATATCAAATCAACTATGAACTACATGTTGCATCTTTCCAATCGTAGATCTATACAATGTTTCATTCACTTTTGTTGAGTTGTCTTCATTGGATAATTTACATCCAGTGACAATAGGGGTGCCAACTAGCTTTGACTCATATATGCTAAATTTTTTTATTATATCCTTCATGTATTTGGACTGAGTAACATATATTCCTTGTTTAGTTTGATGAACTTATAAATCAATAAAGAAATTTATCTCACCAAGCATAGACATCTCAAATTATTTACTCCTCTCATCAAAAAATGCCTTACATAGTAGTTGATTTCCTCCAAATATAATGTCATCCACAAATATTTCTACTATCAAGACCTTATCTTCAACTTCACTCTTCAAATATAGATTATTGTTATCACTAGTTCTAACAAAGCCAATTCTAATCAAATGGAAATGTAATCTTTCATACCATTCTTGGGGTTCTCGCTCCAATATATCCATACATAGCTTTGTTTAGTTTACATACCATGTGATTTTATTCTTTCTCCACAAATCCTTTAAGTTGATCAATATAGACCATTTCCTCTAGAACTCTATTTAGAAATGTAGACTTGACATCCATTTGGTAGACCTTGAATCTTTTGTTTTCACTATATGCAAGTAGAGCTCTCACTCCTTCCAATATTGAAATAGGGGAAATGTTTTCACCATATTCAATTCCTTCTTCTTATACATAACCTTTACATACAACTCTAGTTTTGTTCCTCACAACTTCTCCTTGTACATTCAACTTGTTCCCAAATATCTAGTTTATTTCAATCACATTCTTATCTTTGAGTTCTAGTACCAATGTCCAAGTGTTATTCTTCTTAATCTGATTTATCTCCTCATTCATTGCATTGATCCAATATTCATCTTCAAATGTGTCTTTAACAACTCTAGGCTCAAACTCAAAAGTAAAGCATGTATTTGTCTCTCAACTTACTTATTTTCATGACCCATCACTTTTATCTGCACTTATCTAATTATGTGAATGGTTCCTTTTGACATATTTTTCTAAGATAGGCTTAATTCTATGTTCTTAAACATTTTCAGCACTTGATTGGGGCTCATCATTCTTCTCATTTTGCTTAGGATGTGACTTGAGAACTAGAAGTTGTTGCTTGTTGGCTCTCTTTTGTTGTTTGATAGTCCTCTATTGTAGCTTAGTTTGGTGTTCAAGTAAAGTGTCAAGTGATCCTTCTTAAACATAAACAAATATATTTTATTCTTCATTTTCTTTCTTTATTTTTTCATCCTTCTAATCTGAAAAATCATCAATTCTCACATTTTTACTTTCAACCATGATGACAATCACTTTATTCAATCACTTATATGCATTGCTCCTATTAGAGTAACCAAGGAATATCACTTTATCTCCTTTTGAATAAAAATTTCCATTTCTAGCATCCTTGTCAATATAAAACCTATGTTCAAATATTTTTCAATAACTTGCATTCAGTGTGTGTCCATACGAGGGTTTATAGGTGTATGTGTGGAATGTGGCCTCTATCTAACACACACACTTCAACATGGTCTTTGTATGCGGATTCATCTTGAGATGAACATGAGATTTTTCACTCAAAAAAAATCCAACAAGATGACCTATTGCCTTCTATCTAAAGGGACTTTGCTTATTAGATATCCTCAAATTCGAGGTGTAAGCAACCAAACCCTCTAAGAATGAAGGATTTTGAATGCAATTAATCTAAATGAATGTGAAAAGTATTCTAGAATGAGATATGCATTTTAATCTAAGAACATGTAAAACAAATTATGCTAAATGTATGCATTTCTAAAACTTATATGAAATTGAGCTAAGAAATGTATGAAAGATGGCAATGAGTTATGTGAGTACAAAATGCAGTAGTAATTCGATAGCAATAAAATTCAACCTCTGTAATGAGGAATTAAGAGTCTCTTAAATATAATTCCTAGAATCCATCAATAGATGAGATCAACTTAGATCAATGGTCAAGATTGAAGCAAAGATTTAGTTAAAATGGAAACTTCTTTAAAAAAGGAGAGTTAACTGAGCTTTTCATGAGTGTGAAAACAAGTTAACTAGATTAATTCCATTTCGAGAGATAATTCACTCAGAGTTTCCATTTTGGAACTAAAGAGAAGATTTTGAAGATATTATTTAATTTAATAAAGTAAGATATGACCTCATAAATGCCTTTTTCATTTAATTGAATAATCACATTCAATTAATTAAAGTGAGCATAATTATTAAATTATATATTTTTAATTCCTTAGTACATTAGCCTTAGTTGACGATTTAATTTAATTAAAGTATAAATACTTAATAATTAAATTAAATCTTAATCAATAGGTTTAATGTGACTAATATGAGTCAATACTATAGGAATTAAATAAAGAGTACGATTAATGCAAATTGGGGTTTTTTGCATCTTCCAATTAAGTCAAGTAGCAAGAATCAAAATAAGAATTGTCTATTAGAATAGGTCTTAGGATTGATCAAAATAGACCAGAATTGGTGATCATGGCAATGAGCCAATTTTGGGGTATTACATTTTTCCCCTCTTTGAATGAATGTGTGAGCAACACATTCAATTCAAAGAAAATAAGAAAGCATGATGTGAAGATCAAGAGATAATATTGGTTCTAAAGTTGATGATATGGAGACCAATTAATAAGCTTTTAAGGACCATCTCTAGAGCAGAGCTTAATCCCAAGGAATCCAAGCAGAATACCTAGATACCCAAAATTGATAAGCATCTTAAAGGTTTCCTTTAGAAAAAAGTTCAACCTTTAAGGATCCAAATAGAATGTCTAGATACCCAAAATTGATAAGAATTTTAAAGGTTTCCTTTAGAACAAAGTTTAACCTTTAAAGATCTAAACAGAATTTCTAGATACCCAAAATTGATAAGCATTTTAAAGGTTTCCTTTAGAACAAAGTTTAACCTTTAAGGATCCAAACGGAATGTCTAGATATTCAAAATTGATAGCATTTTAAAGGTTTCCTTTAGAAAAAAGTTTAACCTTTAAGGATCCAAACAAAACGTCTAGATACCTGATATCAATATCATTTAAAAGAGTTTCTCTAGAATAGAGCTTAACATTTAAGGATCCAATCAGAATGTCTAGATACCTAAGATCAATAGCATTTAAAATATTTTCTCCAAAATAGAGATTAATCTTTAAGGATCCAGATAGAACACCTAGATACTTGAGATTAATAGCATTTAAAAGATTTTCTCCAAAATAGAGCTTAATCTTTAAGGATCCAGATAGAACACCTAGATACCTGAGATTAATAGCATTTAAAAGATTTTCTCCATAATAGAGCTTAATCTTTAAGGATCTAGATAGAACAACAAGATACCTGAGAGCAATAGTAGATAACAAAATAAAATTATGCAACATAGAATCATCCCTAGAACAAGGCTTGATCCTTAGGAGTCGAGATTTAGATTGTCTTGATACCCATAATCGACTGATGACTAGATGAAATAGATGACAAAGATGCCAGAAAGCGGGAAGCAAGATGCCCCTAGTGGTGTCATAAGATGGACAAAAGGTGCCCCGAGCAATAAGGATTCAATTATGTAATCATCCTACCCCCTTGGGAGAAAAATTGAAAGATGACACACTAGAAATATGATATAGGGAAGAAATCCAAGATTCTGCAGAATGGGGAAGAGATCAGAATCATCGAAAGAAAACGCAGAGTCAATTTGCAATGATTTGAAGGTCCAAAAGACCAAGTTTTGACCAAAATTTGACCAGTTTTGACTTGAGTTGATTATTTCCAAAATGAATTTTGAAAACATGAAGAATGTAGAGTTGAAAGGATTCTAGGAATCTTAAAATATTAGAAAATGTCATACTGCACAAGCATTCAATTGTGCCAGTCTCCAAAATTTTAAAACACATTTTTGAGGCACCTAGGTGTGTCATATTTTGAATTTGATCTTGAAAATGGATTCAAAATGGTCAAATTGGCTAGGGGGTGATTTTTGTGAAAATTAGAGCACTTTGAAAAATTAGGTCAATAGCTATATAAGAGCCCAAGGGGTCATTTTCAAATCATGTGTGCATTTTGTCTTTTATGAATAGTAGCTCTGAGAGGAAGATGGTAGTGAATGTGCAAGATCATCATTTTGAGCACTCTCGACAACATGGCTGACTGGCAGACTGCGGACCTCCCATGAGTCATCGATATCCTAGCTTTGTACTTTCATTTTTCACATATTTCAATGTCATTTATTGCATTTTTAGCATATTTTAGGACTTGGTCAATCATTCTTCACATGAGACTATCCTTTCTCACACAAAGACAATCTCTTCTTGCACAAAGAAACAAGATTTGCTATTTCTTTATGCGTAACAATGGGTTTTCTCGCATGGGAGATACCCACCTCTTGCATGAAGAACAAGAAGGTTGTCTCGATCTTCATGCATGAGAATGTCATTTCTCATGGAAGGAAGAGATTCTTTATGCAAGAGTGTCATTTCTTGCATGACAAAGAGATTCTTCATGCGAAGAAATGAAACTTCGCACAAGGTTTTGAGATCTTTGTGCAAGAACTTGATGTCTCCGCACGAAAATCTATGATAGAAAATTTACATTTTTATCTATATTCTTCTACCATTTTGACCTAGTACTGATCATTTGTTTGTTGTTGTTGGTTGTGTGTGTAGGTCTTTGATGATGTGTCATTCAGATCACATTACCTGCCTTATGGAGCTTTGATTAGGAGTCTCGATGATGCAGATAAGGCACATATTGCTTGATTGGGTTTGTCTTCTCTATGCCAGATCCCGGTAGTGTTGGTGAATAATAGCTTGCTCACAGGCTTGGTGGAGCATTTCCATTTAGAGATGAACACCTTTCACCTACTAGTAGGGGATATGACCATCACCCTAGAGGACATTTGGAGGATACTGAGGATCTTGTTTCATGGAGCATGTTTGGTGTATGATGTGGTGCCCCGAGCAAGTATAGAGGCACTATCTATTATGTTTGAGAGGGAACTACAGAAGGGTCAAGCCATCAGTTGGGATGAGCTTGTTCATACCTATGGATAAACACACAAATTGACATCAGTGCTAGTTATCTTCTTGAGTTGCTTTTTAGTGCCAGATAGGGGGCAACATGGCTTAGGGTGTGGTTGGAGGGTCATGCTTCGCTAGATGGTAGAGGCCCCTAAGATATTTGGGTGGGGTTAGTGCATGCTAGCCCATATGTTTCACGAGATGCATGAGATAGTCTTCCATGGGAAGAAGACTATGGCAGCAAGAGTTTATGTTTTACAGATCTGGGCATGGGAGCATCTTCCTGTATGTAGGCCCATTCATGAGGAGACTCGAGAGCCTATGGAGCCATATATTTGCAAATATAGGGGGTACATTACCTAGGTCTTCCTAGGTAAGACAAAGCACTAGCAAACACATCTCAATGACTTGGTCTTTGTCATATGGTGGCCCTAGCGAGAGACAGAGGATTGGGATGATGCCCCGAGGGAGCTGGGCTGGATTTTCTACTCAAGACCATTGTTGGGCAAGACATCATAGATCATTGAGAGGTTTGTCATTTCATGGGTGTGGTAGTAGTATGGCCAACCACACGGAATTTCACAGGAGTGCTACACCTATGCCAAACTAGCAAGGGATGTAGAGCAGGGGTGCCTACCACGACTAGACCCAAGCTGATCTATGATAAATGTGCACAACTTGGTTGTGACATAGTGGGACTACCTCCATGACATTGTTGATGCAGGGATGACACCTGCATATGAAGCATATCTAATTAGTCACCCTTTCCCAAGATTCACAGACCCACTAGGGAGAGCAGGGTAGGTTTAGAGATGGGAACCTCCATAGTAAGAGGTACCTCAGTAGTAGGAGTAGCCACAGATGCAGGTTCAGAATCGGGTACAATAGATATAGATTCCCCCATGTCAGATGGGATCAAACATAGGTGCAGGTGGTAGTGGTACATCATAGGGTCGATGACGAAGTTTGAGGACAGAGGAGTAGGCACCACCATAGGAGGCTCCTCAGCAGCAGGCACCACCATAGCAGGTGGTTGAGTTGCTAGATGAGGAGATGTTAGAATAGCCTGCTACTAGAGTGTAGGATATAGTGTGGCACTACAAAGAGAAAATTTGTGTGGCCTCCCATCAGCTAGGAGAGCTGCATATACAGATAGCTATCCATGAAACACAACTGGTAGAGTGGCAATGAGAGATTGATTGATGGAGAGAGTGTGTCGAGACTATTGAGTAGAGGGCAGAGATGCTGTAGGACAAGGTTTGCTTACAGTTAGCCTAGGTAGCTTACTATTTTTCTACATATTCAATAGTGGTTCCTGATGGGGCTCTACAAGTACAACACTTTCCATAGTATGCATGAGAGTATGGAGGCACATGACCTCTTGCAAGGCTAGACATGCTACCACCTCCTCCTCCACTTGCTACTCCTGCTCCTCCTGGAGATGAGGGTACAGGATAGAGTTAGATGATGTGCACCTGGCCCTTGATTTTGATCTTTGGCTATCTATCAATTGGTGTGCCAACACCATTTTGTATCATATTGATTGATAGCACTCGAGTAGTGCCCATTTTTGTACTGACCTATTTTTTTCATAGATATATATACGAGATGTTGAGCTAAGTATTATTGTGCACATGTCATTGTCTGTGTCTATTTCACTTTGATGTACATGAGATGTCAATATCATGATTATGATATGTATGTTTTACTTTGATATGATATGATTATGAGCATGTAGAGTAGATATTATGCGTATATGGATGCAATGCATATGGAAATAGACTGACATCACATGTAGTGTTGCATGTTTTGCTTGATAATGACAGGTATTTCATTGAGGAACACAAATCAATGAACCAAATGATTGTGCAGCCATGGAGAAACCTAACATGTTTGAAGATGCTGCCAATCCCTTATCACATAGGGGAGAAAGAAAATCAAAACCAAATTGCATGCTTATGCAAGTGAAGCATGTAATACAAGGCTTATGTTAAATGCAACCCTAGGTCTAGTTACCAAGCCTCAACAATTTAGCATCACTAGATATAGAACAAAGCTGATATATTATACAATTCCCACTGACATTACAATCATGGGAATATGAATAGACCATACGTTATAGGTTTGTTAGGATTAAATGTAAGCATTCAAGGCACAAGAAGCCAGAATGACCAGAACATTTGTCCCTTTTAATATAGCAAGTTAACATAAGCATCAAAGCATAAACACTAGGATGACTAGAATGTTGTTTGCATGATAGGCACACCAAACACACAAGAGATCCATCTTATGCTAAGTATTTAGTAAGTATTCTATCTGCAATGACCCTTGCATTTGTAACCTGAGATAGAAATGTGCTAGGTATACTCATAGCGACCTATACATTCACTTAAGAGGATGAGTATCAGTATATACTATAGCATGAAGAGTTCACTCCAATAGACAAGGAGAAGTACCAATGTTATTGATGTACTCATATAAAAGGAGTCGAGGTACACCCAGCCATTCAATGTGAGATGGAGGCTCTAATAGTGAACACCCCTCCCATAGGAATATGCCAACTAATTGGAACTAAACCACAAACAAAAAGCAAAGAAAAGATCATGCCCCCAATCATTACTTCTCTAATAAAAAATGACATCATCGAGTTGCTCGAAGGGACATGATAAAGAAAAAACAAAGCAAACAAAGAAAAAGCTCAGCATATCCAAACAAGTATGTCATGTCAAAACTATTATTTTTCATAGGATTGATATTAGGTGTCAGTGTTCAAAACATGCTTGAAAGAAATATCTTTAGTAGGGTGACAATAGTAGGCAGATGTAGTTAGAATGACTAGTAACTGAGGTCAAAGGGGAATCTTCACAATGAAGAACCTAAGGAGGACTGAGTGACAGTAGACAGACATAGTCAAGGTGACTGGTGACTAATGCAAGAGAGATATTCCATAAAGGAATCTAGAGACATGACCCAAGCAACAGTAGGAAGACATAGCTGAAACAACTGGTGACTATTTCAAAAGAGATTCTATGAGGAGAATATTAAAAATGAGAGACACTGGTGACAGTAGGCAAATGCAGTGAGGACCACTAGTGGCTGACGCAAGAGAGATCTTCCATAAAGGAATCTAGAGACATGACCCAAGCAATAGTAGGTAGACACAACTGAAACAACTAGTAACTATTGTAAAAGAGATTCTATGAGGAGAATCTTGAAAATGAGGGACATTGGTGATATTAGGAAGACACAGTGAGGACCATTGGTGACTATTATGAAGGAGATTCTATGAGGAGAATCTCAAAAATAGTGATGCTGATGATAGTAGGTAGATGCAGTGAGGAACACTAGTGACTATCACAAAGGAGATTCTATGAGGAGAATCTCAACACAAAAAAATGGTGACATTGGCAATAGTAAGCAGACGCTGTGAGGACCACTAGTGACTATCGCGAAAGAGATTCTACGAGGAGAATCTTGAAAGGAGTGACACTGAAGGGAAATGCCCTCGAGCTATAAGAAGAATCAATCCATGGATACATGAGTGAAAAGTAGGAAAATAAGTAAAGCAATGGTATAGAGAACTGGAAGATGCACTGCTAGATGGAGCATTGGGAACAAGAGGTGCTTGTTTACCAAGTTTTTCACCTTCTTGGTAGAGCTCTTTTTTTGCTACCATGATGCCTGTTTCCAAGTTTTCACCAATGGCATTTTTCTTTGTTTTTCAATTTTTTTGGTATTTTTCTTTTTTGATTTTTTTGTATTTTTGAGATTTTTCACTTTTTTGGTGTTACTCAGGTGCCTATTGCTAGGTTTTCACTAGGGTAACAATTTTTTTCTAGACTTTTTTTGATTTTTAGGATTTTTTTTAGGACATGTAGATATGTACAAAGAGCTACTGATATCAGATCAACTATAAAACTACTTCAGTGGAGAGTGTTGACAGGTTCTTTGAGCACTTCTCCTTTAGTTGTGGAAAGCTGGTAAGCACCAGATCCATATACTACCATAATGATGGAAGGACCAAACTAGTTTGGTTCAAACTTTCCTTTTTGGATGCGTTGTTGTTGATTCTTAGGGTTGTCTCTTAGGACAAGATCACCTAGCTGGAAGCCACGTGGCTTGACCCTCCAATTGTAGCCTCTTGACATTCATTGTTGATATGCTCGCAAATTATCACATGCCACTTGTCATTATTCATCCAGTAACACAAGATATTGAAGTCGAGCTATCTTGTAGTCATCATCAATAATAAGGTCCTTCATAGAGATTCTCAAGGTAGAAATTTCAACCTCTATTGGAAGCACAACATCTGTTCTATACACCAAAGAAAAATGAGTCATGCCCGTTGGAGTTCTAATGCTTGTCCTATATGTCCACAATGCTGGGTTAATCTAGATATGCCAGTCTCTCCTTGATTTGCTGACTGTGCGATGAAGAATTTTGAATATTTCCTTATTGGATGCCTCAACTTGGTCATTACCCTAGGGGTAATAAATGGAAGAACAATGCTGTGTGATTTTAAATTTCTTGCATAGTTCCTTGAGATCTTTGTTCTTGAATTTTCCTCCATTGTCAATAATGATTGAGGATGGTACACCATATCTATAGATGATCTAGTTTGTGATAAAAAGTACTATAGTTTTTCCATCGGTGACTATGAGAGGTACTACCTCTACCCACTTCATGAAGTAATCTATAGCTATGATAATGAACTTGTGTCCACTAGAAGAGGTGGGGTGGATCTATCCCACCAATTCAAAGGCCCATTGTTGAAATGGCCATGGTCTAGTGGAGGGAATCAACTCTTTAGCTAGAGCATGGATCAGATTCCCATGTAGCTAACACTTCTTTCAGGATCTAGCATACTTGATAGCTTCTTGCTCCATTTTAGGCCAATAGTAACTAGCTCTAAGGAGTTTACAAGCTAGTGTCAGGCCATTGGAGTGAGATCTATAGATTCCCTCATGAACATCAATTAATGTGTGTTTGGTCTCTTCAAGTTCTAAGCACCTAAGGAGTGTTCTATTGAGATCTCTCCTATATAGATCATTAGTAATAATGACATAATGTGAAGCATTACAGATTAGGTAACATTTCTCATTCCAGGTCAGACCTTTCAGAATGGTTTGATTATAGAGATAGGAATAAATGTGGTGGTAGCAGGATGAATCTTGTCCAACAATAGAACAGATCATCCTAGAATTAGGGGTGTCATAGGCTAGGTAGTGTAATGCTTCCACCAATAATTCATGTTAGAGTTCATTTTCAGGCCTCTGTAGCAAGGAGGCCAAAGTAGCCATAGCATCAGCTACTTTATTATTTGTGCGTGGAACTTTTTGGAAGGTAATGTGTGAAAAATAGTTCTTTAAGTCATCAACCATGTGCTTGTAAGAAATTAGTTTATCATTCTTTGTTTGGTACACATCATTAACATGGTTAATGACAAGCTGAGAGTCACCAAAGATGTCTAACTAATCCACCCTCCATTCAGCCACAATTTTCATGCCATTGATCAAAGCCTCATATTCAGTAATGTTGTTTGTACAAGGAAATATAATCTTGTATGCTTTGGGAAATGAGTACCTCTATGGTGTAACAAAGAGTAATCTAGCACCTGATCCTTGTTGTGTGAAGGACCCATCAAAGAACATGACCCATGTGCGGTGCATGAGTGTCAAAATTGACTCATCTGGAAAATCAATATTTATTGGCAGAAGAATTTGTGTTGGTGCATCGGCCAACTAATCTACAATTGTCTGTTCCTTGATAGCCTTGTGTTCAATGTATTGGATGTCAAACTCACTAAGTATCATAACCCATTTAGCCAATCTTCTTGTGAGAGCTACCTTACTGAGCAAGTACTTTAGTGGGTCTATTTTAGCCACTAGCTGTGTAGTGTGGGCAAGCATGTAGTGTCTCTACTTCTGGGAAGCAAAGACAACTACCAAGTAAACTTTCTCAATAATACTATAGTTCTTCTCATAAGAGATCAATATCTAGCTCAAGTAATAAATAGCCATTTCTTTGTTGTCATTGTCTTTCTGATCCAATAGGATTCCAAGAGACATTTTAGTTGCTGAAATGTATAAAAGAAAAGGCTTCCCATGGATAGGAGGCATCATGATTGGTGGATTGACAAGATATTGTTTGATCTGTGTTAAGCTTTGCTCAAAATCCTAGCTCCAATTAAATTTTACACCCTTATGTAGGTTCTTTGTGAAGGGTTGTGATCTATCTACCAATTGTGAGATAAACCTGCAAATAGTTTGGAGCCTTCCCTGTAGCCCTCTCATTTGACTGATGTTCTGAGGAGGTGGCATGTCCATTATTGCTTGTACTTTCTCTAAATCTACCTCAATTCCTTTTGTAGAAATGATGTACCTCAGCAACTTTCCTGATGTGACACCAAATGTGCATTTCTTAGGATTGAGTTGAAGACTAAATTTTTCCATACAATCTAGGATGGGCCCCAAATCTTGTAGATGAGTATTCCATTTAGCACTTTTAACCAGGTATCATCAATGTAGTCTTCCATGGTCTTATGCATCATATCATGGAAAATTGTAGTAACAGCCTACTAATATGTAGCACCAACATTCTTCAATCCAAATGGCATTACATTCCAACAAAAGGTTCCCCATGCACATGTGAAAGCCATTTTCTCTTGGTCTTATGGCACAATTTTTATCTGATTGTATCCAAAAAAACCATCCATAAGTGAGTACATGTCATAGCTAGCCATCATGTCCAGAATCATATCAATATTAGGGAGTGGAAAGCCATCTTTAGGACATGCCATGTTAAGATCATGGAAGTCAATACAAACCCTGATAGATTTATCGTGCTTAGAAACTGGAACAATGTTGGATATCCATTCAGCATAGTCAATTGCATAGATGAAACTAGCTTTTAGAAGTTTCTCTAGTTTTGCTTTGACGAGCAATGCAACATGAGGATGCATTTTCTGAAGCTTCTATTTAACTTGTTTGATGCCTGGTGCTATGGATAAGTGATGCATGATAAGATCAGGATCTAGTCTTGGCATGTTAGAGTATGTCCAAGAAAAATTTATTTTCTTTTCTTTGAAAAAGACAATGAATTATTCCTTTTCTTTAGGTGACAATGATTGTGCTAGATATATCATATGAGGTTGTTCTTCTATGCCCAAGTTAATTGGCTACATTGGTTGTATCAACACTGATGATCTCTCCTAAAAGTGACTATGAAGTGCATCAAATATCTCATCTGTGAGTGCCTCAGAGAGGTTTTCACCCATGGATACATATTTTGTTTTTACTTTTTTAGGTTCCAACACTGCCACAATGTGGTTTTCACCATTGGAACTTTTTCATTTTTTCTTTTTAATTATATTACTGAGATATTTGATGTTAGCCTCAGTCATGTTGACACTTTTCTCATTGGTGGAAGATGTTTCAGGTTCGATAGAATTTAGGTAATAGGAAAAAGCATAGTCATTCTAGAATGTGTGGACTTTGTTGGATGCATTAGGGTTCTAGTCTATAAGCTCAGAATCTGTGAGTGAGAGAGTGGTGGTTGGTTCAATTACATTCATAGTATAGTCATTAAGTTCTTGGACCAACAATTCAAGACCTATGACAACTTCATCCACAGATGTTTTTGAACACCTTAGAGTACAAACATCAACAATTGATGATTCTGGGACACTAGTTAGATCAGACCCAAGTGACCTAACCCTAGATGTTTCACCCACTTTGATTTGGTTTTCATAGACATGCACTTGGTCAATGTATTTATTAGTATTCACTTCTAAAAGAGAGTCAAACTCATATTCTTTGGAATCAGTGCTACATGGTGAGAGATTATAGAATTCCCCAATAGTGATAGGAACATACTTACCTTCATCATCTAGGTTCTTACACAAATACTTAATACATAATGACCGACTAGATTCTCCCTTTTTTGAATGATATTTGAGTTGCTCAGTATTGTCCTTAGAAGAGTCACTTGTATCATTCATGGTGCTAACATGTGGCACAAATTCATCTAGTTCAGCAAAGAATTTAGCGAGATCATGAGGAATATGATGAGGATAGGAATCCTCATCATCAGATTCTTCCTCTCAAGCATCTGACTTAGCTTGTGACTTGTTTCCAGATGAACTCTTAGGTGTTGGTATGAATTTATTTGGTCCCAAATGGAAAGGAAGCTTCTTAAATCCTAGACCAGTTGTATCACTATTTCTTTGAGCTATTTCTTTGATAGGATCAATTAAGCCATTGTTATTACATCCAATTGGGCCAGTTCCCTTGTAACTAAAATGTTTCATAAGCTGGAGACCAAGCCCATATTTCTCATGAGTGATTTCTTGAGCTTTCTCTGTTAAGTATATTGGAGTCTCCTCTCTATAAAGCCATGCTGCAATAGCTCTATTTTCACTTTCATCCTCTCAGGACATTGTAGCCTTGATAAAAGTGCCATTATACTTGGTCTGAGGTGTTAGTACAAATGGCTTCTTTGCCTCCGAGGGTCTCCCATAATGATGAGGAGATTCTAGAAGAGATGTCAATGACAACACTGGCTCGATGTGATACTCTCCCATGCTAGTTTCTTTCAATTTGAATGACTGCTTGATTTTTTTTAGCTTATTTTCATGATAATCAATGGATTCATGGTTAGTAGGGACAAAAGTTTTAGTAGCCTTGAGCATATTGCAGGTATAGCTAGTAGTGGCAGGAATAGTAACTTCAGAGCCATGAAATGTGAACTTGATGCATTGGTTGTATGTGGATGGTACAACACGCATCTCATGTATCCATGGTCATCCTAATAGAATGTTGTAAGCCAAGGGAATGCCAAGTACTTTACAGGTGACATCCCTCTCTACAAGACCAACACAAATTGGTAAAACCACAAGACCTAGAGAATTTCATTCTACTTCGTCATACGCTTTGATAGTGATCTTTTGTCGAGAATCAATTGAGTCCTTTGAATAATTCAATTGTCTAAGGAGAGTAGAAAACACATTTCTAGTGCCATTATAGATGAGTACCTAACGAACACGTGTCTGATGGATCATAACCTCAATGTGTAGAGGTTGATTGTGTGGGTGACTCAGTTAGTTATCATCCTCCTTAGAGAAAGTCATAAGATAAGGCAAGGTTAGGTGACCTACCATAGACTAAAATCACTCAAGATTAAGATCCTGAGGAACATTTTCCTCATTGAGGGATTTTTCTATAATTTTCCTATGAGTAGGTGAGATTTTAAGTAGCTCAAAGATGAAAATCTAAGCATTAGTTCATTTTAATTGATCGAGAACACTATAACTGGTTGCTGTCAAGTTTGTTATGGGTTTTGCACCTTTGCTAGATGGACCAGCAAGGGTTTTTTCTTTGTCTTGTTCAAGATTGGAAGTAAAAGGTCCAGGGCCTTTGAGCACCAACTTGGCGTGAGAGTGAGTGACATCATTAGCATAGTGTTGCAAGGGTGTATTATCCATTACATTGGGAGTAGGGCCCCTCAAGACAAATGGTGTCTTGGGTTTGTTGTTATCTTGTTTTCCCTTAATGGTAATAACATCGCAATATTAAAAATCCATAGGTTCAACCATGTTGATCACATTGTCATCATTGGAATATGCATAGTTGACTTTGTTGTTAGGTTGTGGTTTCAAAGTCTCTCCTTTTTCATAATGTAGGAAAGGCTCTTTGAATGCCTTGTGATTTGAGTTTTTGTTATGTCCATCTACCACAAGATCAGCATCATCAATCATGTCCTAGACTTTATGGTGCAAGTTTATACAATTGCTAGTTTTGTGTCCCTTATTTTGGTGATACTCATAGAATGAGGTTTCATTCCACCATGGTGGACATGGTTGTGGATCATAGGGATGAGGATTGTCCATTGGTGAAATAAGCTTATGTTGTAGTAAGTTTTTGTAAACAACATCCAAAGGTTCTCCCAAAGGTGTATATTCTCGCTTGGGGTGTGTGGCCCATGAGTTTCTTGGTTTGCTCTTGAATGTCTTGTTGTCAAGAGGAGGTTTCTCAATTTTTTTAGCTGCTTTGAAGCCATCTGTGAGATTAAATGTCATTATAGCAAGTTTGGGGGTGACATTGTCAACAACTCCATCATGTAAAATTTCTTGGTTCTTGTTGACATGTTTGGTTTTATACCTGTTGGAAGTGGAACCTCCTTTTATGTCCCTCTGAAGAGTGAGTTCACCTTTCTTGATCGTAAATTCCTTGATACAAATAGCTTGTGTGATCATGTCTTCAAAGGTACGTGGACCTTAAAGTTGGACTCTATATCCAAAATTAGGTAGGAGGTTATCAGTGAAAATATCAAGCTTCTTTGTTTCTAGAATTTTGTGGGAATACTTAGTGTACAGTTGTCTCCACCATTGGAGGAATGTGAGAAAAGGTTCTCCAACTTTTTTCTTAAGGTTGCATAATCTCGAATGTTGACAGGATGTTGAATGTTATGAGAATACTATTGAACAAATAAGTTGGCAATTTCATCAAACATCTTAATACCATGAGGTAAATGTGAAAACCACTCTAAAGCTTGACCACCTAGGCTTCTAGGGAATAAATGCATGAGGTATGTTTGATCATGTATAAACTTTATTGATAAAGCACCAAATTCCCTTAAGTGATCTTGGGGATCAGTGGTACCAAAGTACTTGTCATACTTAGGTAGCTCTACACCTCATGGGAAAGGTGGCATGTTAATGCTTTTGTCAAATGGAAATGGACAGAGAGCATTCAATGTGTATATTTTTGTGGGTTTCTCTTTCTCATGCATCATTTGAGCCAATTGGTCTTACATAATTTTCAACTACTTATGGAGTTTAGAAGTCTCAATTTCTTCTTTAGGTGTGATAATAGTTTCCACATTGAAATGAGAGGGAAACTTTGCTCCTTCTTGGGCAAGTTTGAGAAAATACTTTTCTTTCTCTTTGTTGACTAGGATTCCCATGACCTTTTGAAAGTTTTTGTCTCGTCAACATTTTGTGATGTGTTCAGGGAGTATTTCCACCTCTTCTTGTTCCTCATCGGTGTCATGGTCTTTCTCTTTCTCTTTTTCATTCCTAGGTGGTTCTTGATGTCGATTATGACTACCATGTTCAGGTTCATGATTAGTCATTGTAGGAACATGTTCTATTTTAGTTTGTTATGTTTCAAAAGGTCCTTTGAAAAAGGAGTCAGACATTGTGTTTGGGAATATATGACCTATACCTATCTTAGTATCCTCTTGATACAAAGGATTTCAAATTTGTTGCAAGTTTATGAAAAATGTTTTCTGAATTTGGGGTTCTTGAACACTGTTGAACAAATAAGTTGGCAATTTTATCAAACATCTTAATACCATGAGGTAAATGTGAAAACCACTCTAAAGCTTGACCACCTAGGCTTTTGGGGAATAAACACATGAGGTATGTTTTATCGTGTATAAACTCTATTGATAAAGCACCAAATTCTCGTAAGTGATCTTGAGGATCAGTGGTACCAAAGTACTTGTCATATTTGGGTAGCTCTATGCCTCATGGGAAAGGTGGCATGCTAACGCTTTTGTCAAATGGAAATGGATAGAGAGCATCCAATGTGTATATTTTTGTGGGTTTCTCTTTCTCATGCATCATCTAAGCCAATTGGTTTTGCATAATTTTTGACTACTTTTGGAGTTTAGAAGTCTCAATTTCTTCTTCAGGCATGATAATAGTTTCCACATTGAAATGAGAGGGCAACTTTGCTCCTTCTTGGGCAATTTTGAGAAAATACTTTTATTTCTCTTTGTTGACTAAGATTCCCATGACCTTTTGAAAGTTTTTGTCTTGTCAACATTTTTTGATGTGTTCAAGGAGTATTTCCACCTCTTCTTGTTCCTCATTGATGTCATGGTCTTTTTGTTTATCTTTGTCATTCCTAGGTGGTTCTTGATGTCGATTATGACTACCATGTTTAGGTTCATGATTAGTCATCGTAGGAACATGTTCCATTTTAGTTTTTTGTGTTTCAAAAGGTCCTTTGAAAAAGGAGTCAGACATTGTGTTTGGGAATATAGGACCTATACCTATCTTAGTATCCTCTTGATACAAAGGATTTCAAATTTGTTGCAAGTTTATGAAAATTGTTTGCTGAATTTGGGGTTCCTGAATAGGTGAGGGAGATTGTGAAGATGCCTCACTAGATGAATTAGATGTAGATTGCGTAATGAAAGGTAAGCAACCTCTGTCACAATTACAACCCCTAGCACAACCTTGCTTACATCTAAGAGGATAAAACACATTGCCAATCCTGGTTGTGGCAATCATAGACAAGGACAAAAGGCAAGAACCTAGACAAGGACTGCACTAAGACTAAGTCTCAATAGGATAAGACAAGAATGATGTATACTAATGCACGAATAGTCTAATTTGAAGGCTAGAACAGCCCAACGTTATGACTAAAATAACATGAAGTATGAAGAGCACTAAAGAATGAGAATCCAAAGAACCAAAGGATAAGACTAGTCAAAATGTGGATCACAAATCTTTGGTCAAGCTAAATTTCACTATTCACGACTGTGTATAGATAGGGAAAGGACAACTCAATGTAGGCATCAGACTAAATAGAGATCACAGATTGGTCAAATAAGGTGATTTGACAGTTATAGAGCAAGGTCTCAGATGAAGATTCTATGTAAGCTGCATGAGGAAGTTCACTAAGTCACATGAAGGCTCATAGCAGTAATTTAATTTCACGCAAATTGTTTCTCTGGCTTGCATGAAGAAATGACAGGACAACTAAGACAGTGGCAAGATCTCACACGGGTGGATGCAAGATCTTGCGTGAAGACCTAAAGCAACTCATGTGAAGAGATAAATTCTTGCACACAAAAGTACAAGTCTGTGTGCAAAAATCAAGACTAGATTAACAACAACGTTGGATTAAGAGATTTCTTGATTGTTTGGATAGATTAGATAGAATAACTAGAAAAATTTATTGGATAGATAGCAAGTTTAACTTTGAGAATTTTTTTGGATAGATGTTTAATCTTCAACCAAGGCAAAGTGTTTGAACAAGACAATGGGAAACAAGCAGTAGTTGAAAATAGTCCTGCCCAGGACAAAGCAACTCAATAGGATAGGGGAATCTTGACCTTTTTTTGTTGTAGATAGTTTTGGACTTGTTTATGACTCAAGAAAAAACACACTTTTATCCCTAAAAATAAAAAATTGGTAGAGAAGGAAAAACCTGTCCGACATCTTATGTGCATGCATGTACCTCACACAACCATGTCACCCCCTAGACGGCACATGTGTTTTTGGTATATTCAAAAAGACTCAATAGTATATGTTGAATGAGCACCCTTGTGGCAAGGGACGAGCATGTATACCACCTTCGAATGTCTAGTAGCATGCCTATGGTGAGTTCTACAAGAGAGATTCTTCCCCCTCCTTGCACAAAGATTAGGCCTCCTTTCGAAGGTGAACTAGGTGGCTTCTAACTAAAGTTTTTTACTTGGCTTCCATTCATATTAATTCTTGGTGGCTCCACAAGTGGAGTTGAGACCAAAATCCCACACCAGCATCTAAAAGTGCACACTACTTGCTTAGCAAGCTAGGGGCTGGCGCCGACCAGTGCACAGATAGAGCTTCCCCTTGATATGGATATCAAGAATCAAGGGAAAGAAATTAATCTGGATTTGGATTCTTTTGCTCTACAAAGCATCTTGATTATAGTGAGTTGGAATCTTTGACGAAAGGAGTGTGCTCACTTGGGTCATTCCCAGAGGTTAGATCACTCTAGCAAGTTCTCTAAAGGATTAACACAAACTAGTGGTCTAGATTTAAGGGTCTGAATTTCTAATTTCCCTCAAGGGGAAAGAGCATAATTCTCTACCTTATTTCCTCACCCAAACATGCAAAATAGATTGATTACCCACTTAGTTTAATCAATCCAGACTCATCCTTCCTTAAAGATTTGGATTCCCTTTAAAGAGAATCATCATCTTATCATAGAAGAGAACAAGCACTAGAGAACCACTAAGCTGCTTGCCTCCCTCAGAATGTCATCTTTCAAAAGTGTCTAGGTTTTTGATTCACCCTTGGTCATGACCTCCAAGTGGTGAAGAGCATAATCCACTATTCTTTCATCTTGCACCCTAAGAAGTTCACAAGCCCTATTTAATCTAGTTTGGAAAGCAAGAAAAGAAGACACATTGTTTTGTGGGTTTTAAGTACAGTCTTCGACAAACGTGCCTTTGGAAATCGTTCTGCAAAAAAATAGTTAGTCCATGTTTGAATGGGTTTTATAAGGAGTCTTTGACAAATCATCCTACAAACAACAATTAAGCTATAGAAAAAGAACTAGAGAACCAAAACAAAATAGATTCCAAGAAAAGTACATTAAGGAAATTGAGTAAATTGCAAAGTAAAAACACTTAAAACAGAGGCTACTATTACAAGATCTCGTGCAAGATCTCTAGTAGAGCCATGTGAAATCCTTTTATGGAAAGTGTGAAGAAATAAGGTTCCATGCGAAGACTCACGCGCTCAGGCACTTTCTCACGTGAACCAAAAGAATCTTCGTGGGAGAATTCAAAATCCTCGTGTGAAAATGGATTATCTAGCATGAAGATTCCAGAAACTATATGGAACTGTACAGGCAAAGAGCTTGAAAATTAATCTACAAAATGTAGAGAAGGCTTGAGAAATTGGTTTTCTCGGCCCCATGGTGGGTGCCATAAATGTATGTGTGGAATGTGGCCTTTGTCTAACATACACCCTTCAACATGGTCTTTATATGTAGATTCATCTTGAGATGAACTCGAGATTGTTCACTCGAAACAAATCCAACAAGACAACCTATTGCCTTCTATCTATAGGGATTTTTCTTATTAGATATCCTCAAATTCGAGGTGTAAGCAACTAGACCCTCTAAGAAAGAAGGATTTTGAATGCAATTAATCTAAATGAATGTGCAAAGTATTCTAGAATGAGATATGCATTTTAATCTAAGAACATGTAAAACAAATTATGCTAAATGTATGCATTTCTAAAACTTATATGAAATTGAGCTAAGAAATGTATGAAAGATGGCAATGAGTTATGTGAGTACAAAATGCAGTAGCAATTCGATAGCAATAAAATTCAACCTCTGTAATGAGGAATTAAGAGTCTCTTAAATAGAATTCCTAGAATCCATCAACAGATGAGATCAACTCAGATCAATGGTCAAGATTGAAGCAAAGATTCAGTTAAAATGGAAACTTCCTTAAGAAAGGAGAGTTAACTAAGCTTTTCATGAGTGTGAAAACAAGTTAACTAGATTAATTCCAATTCAAGAGATAATTCACTCAGAGTTTCCATTTTGGAACTGAAGAGAAGATTTTGAAGATATTATTTAATTTAATAAAGTAAGATATGACCTCATAAATGCCTTTTTCATTTAATTTAATAATCACATTCAATTAATTAAAGTGAGCATAATTATTAAATTAAATATTTTTAATTCCTTAGTACATTAGCCTTAGTTGACAATTTAATTTAATTAAAGTATAAATACTTAATAATTAAATTAAATCTTAATTAATAGGTTTAATGTGACTAATATGAGTCAATACTATAGGAATTAAATAAAGAGTATGATTAATGCAAACTGGGGTTTTCTGCATCTGACAATTAAGTCAAGTAGCGAGAATCAGAACAAGAATTGCCTATTAGAATAGGTCTTAAGATTGATCAGAATAGACCAGAATTGGTGATCATGGCAATGAGCCAATTTTGGGGTATTACAATAGGGTGTCTTGTTTGAACCTTTCTTTGGTTGAATTTAATTGAGGGAGTAAAAAGTAGTACTTATAGCATCTCTCCAAAAATTATGCAACTCCTTTATCAATCATTGGTGATCTAGCACAATCAACAATGGATATGTTCCTCCTTTCTGCAATACCATTATGTTGTGGTGTTCTAGGTGTAGATAGCTACCTTTTGATTCCATGCTCAGTAAAAAATTTAGTAAACTCATCAAACATGAATTTACCAACTATATCAGATCTTAAACACTTCAACTTCCTACTAGTTTTCTTCTTAATTCTTTCCTTTTACCACTTGAACATTTAAATGTATCATATTTAACTTTTAGAAACATCACAATCATCATTCTTTAATAATCATCAACAAATAGAATAAAATTTTAACTTTCAAGCAACCACAAAGATTAGTATGAACCAACTCCAATATATCATTAGAAGAGTGTGACTTTTTGGAGAAACTTGACTTAGTCATATTATTGAGTTGACATTCTTTACACATATCATTATCAAGTTTATGTAAGTTTGATAAGCCTCTCACTTTTTCTTCCTACTCACTTTAATCATATTAGAATTCACAAGAAATTCTCTTATGTCATAACCAAACATCTTTCACTTTAGAAAAAAGGCATGTACTTATAGTATGATCCAGGTAAAATAGGTTACCTCTTATATATTTTTTCAGTAGTTTCAATTAATTCTCCATCAACATCAAATATTCTCTCTCTTTTTTTTCAAAAACTCTAGTCGGTGACCTGTGTTATTCATCTCTTCAACACTCAAAAAATTGTATTTCACACCTTGGACCCAATAATAGTCATCATGTCTAATCTTACCATTCAATATCAGTGAACCTCTTCCTTTCATAGTACATGGAGCATCATTTCCAAGATTGAAAAATCTACCATCATGCTCTTCTAGTTTATCAAAAATATCAATATCACTAGTCATATGATGTGAACAACCATTGTCAAAATTCCAAGTTGTATTATTTATAACATGAGATATAATGGCTTTTTATTCTTTATACATTTTCTCCTCTAAATCTTACTTATAGAAATATACACAACTTCTCACCTTCAATTTCATCATCAGACTCTAACTCAATGTGCCCTTCATTAGCAATGTAACATGACTTCTTCCCCTTCTCTTTACTACCTATTTTCCTTTTTTGTTTTTTTTCTCTTTTGTCACTCTTCTCATTCATGATCCTGTTAGGACATCTAGATGCAATTTCACCAAATTTATTACACTTGAAACATATCAAGGGTAATTTATCTTTGAGCTTTCATTTTCCTCTTGGTAGCCTCCTAGCCAATAGTTCTTCAAGCTCATGAAGATATTTCTCATTAGAATATAAATCACTTTCATCTTTGCTACACTTATTTTTCCTTAACCTACCAATAGGTAGAGGAATTAAAAGAATTGTTTGTCTTAGGTAAATTGTTATCAAAGTTAAATAACTCAAAAGTAGTAAATTTCCTAACCAAAGCATCAAGAGTAAGCACATTACTAAGAATAGATCTGAATTATTGAATAATTGATATTCTAATAGAATAATTAGGCGACAAGGTTCTTATTACTTTACTTACAACATATTCATCACTTATGATTCCTCTAGGATCTTTGATGGTACTAACCACTTCCTTGATTTGGTTTATGTATTGTGGAATATTCTCTCCTTCTTTCATCCTTGTGTCATCAAATTTTGCTCTTAGGTTCTTAGCACATTGTGATCTTCTCCATGAACAAGTACTAGCTTATCCCACATCTCTTTTCCAATAGAATAGTCTTTGATATCATCAAATTCAACATCATCTAATGAAGAACCAATCTCTATCATCATGTTATTATGTTCTTTCTTTTCCTTCATCTGTCCAATTGTCATAGGAGTGGTTAGAGGTGTGTACTAATTGTCTCGATAGTATAGTGCATATTCTCCAATTCTTGATAGTTACAATTGCATCATGATTTTCCATGATGCAAAGTTATCTTTATTCATCTTAGGAACCTCTCTCTTATAAATATTTGGATCTTTTCTATATATATATCTATGGATATGTATGTATATGTATATATACATATACATATACATATACATAGACACACACACACACACACACACACACACACACACACACACAAATGTATACATATCTACACATATATACATGTATATGTAGATATACATGTATATATATGTATACATGTACATCTATATATACATGTATATATAGATATACATGCATATGTACATATACATGTATATGTATATATACATATATATATAGAAATATACACAACTTCTCACCTTCAATTTCATCATTAGACCCTAACTCAGTGTGCCCTTCCTTAGAAATGTAACATGACTTCTTCCCCTTGTCTTTATAATATTTGTTCTTTTGGTATTTGTTCTCTCTTTTGTCACTCTTGCCACACACAATTTTTTTAGGACATCTAGATGCAATTTCACCAAGCTCATTACACTTGAAACATATCATAATTTACCTTTGAACTTTTGTTTTCCTCTTGGTAGCCTCCTAGCCAATAGTTCTTCAAGCTCATCTAGATCTTTCTCATTAGACTATAAATTACTTTCATCTCTACTACACTTATTTTTCCTTGAACTACTAATAGTTAGAGGAATTACAAGAATTTTCTATCTTAGGTAAATTTTTATCAAAGTTACATAACTCAAAAGTAGTCAATCTATCAACCAAAGCATCAAGAATAAGCACATTACTAAGAATAGCTTTGAATTATTTAAAAATTGATACTCTAATAGAAAAAATAGGCAACAAGGTTCTTATTACTTTACTTACAACATATTAATCTCTTATGATTTCCCTAGCATATTTAATGGCACTAACCAATTCCTTGATTTGGTTGATGTATTATGGAATATTCTCTCCTTCTTTCATCCATGTGTCATCAAATTTTCCTCTTAGCTTATCCCACATCTCTTTGCAGTAGAATAGTCTTTGATATCATCAAATTCAACATCATCTAGAGAAGAACCAATCTCTATCATCATGTTATTATGTTCTTGCTTTTCCTTCATCTATCCAACCATCATAGGAGTGGTGAGAGGTGTGTGTTGATTGTCAAGATAGTATAATGCATATTCATGATGTAAAGTTATCTTTGTTCATCTTAGGAATCCCTCTCTTATAAATCTTTAGATCTTTTGTGTATATATGTATATGCATATATATGTATATGTAGATATACATATATGTATGTATGTATGTACACTTATGTATATATGTACATATATGTATATATATACACTTATGTACATATATATACATACATATACATGTATATGTATTTATATACATAGATATGTATACATACATATGTATATATATATATGTATATATATATATATGTATGTATATATATATATGTATGTATATATATATATATATGTATGTATGTATATATATATATATGTATGTATATATATATATAGATAGATATATATGTATATGTATATATGCATATACATGTATATATACATGAAAACAATTGGTTAATTGTGTATTGTCTAGGATGTTACACAAAATGTCATATCTTTACCATACAGTGTATGTTGATCTCACTTGGGCAATGAAAATAGTTTCTTGTGTCTGTCAAGCATTCCAGTGTTTTCCAAGTTCAAAAGGCAATGACTACCGAGTTCACTTGGGAATTGAAGAGAGGTTCATAGAATTTGACTGTTAACCAAGCTCACTCAATTACCAAAGGAACTTTGTGAAGATGTTGTGTTAACTGAGTTCAATTAGTTAATACAGTAAAACTAGTTCTAAGTTAGTGTCTATCGAGTAGGGTCAGCTAACGAAGGATTTTCTTGTTTTGGCATATTAAGTTCAATGGATTTGTTTTTCGTTCTAACCGATTGAGGAGATGAATATTAATTATTCTAAGTTTTATTCAAGCTAACTTTACAATGCATAAGATATAAATATAAGGTCAAGTTGAGCATTGAATGTGTGCAAATTTATGGACGAATAAAAGATGCTAAGAGGAAGCGAATTAGAAGGTAAGCAAAATATCCTTGAGGAGCTACAAAGATACATTTGATTAGGAAGGATCAAGTATTCAAGCTAGAATTAAGCTCTGTAATTAGAAAATTAGTTGCATTAGAAATTAGGTCATCTCATTGTTACTTTCTAACTATTGTAGAAGTGATCTAGATCTCTTAATAGAGTTGGCTTAATAGTTATTTGTAAATCCTCTAACAAGGTGACATTTCTAGATTGAAGTGTCTCAATACCTCTAACAAGGTCACTCCTAATAGGGTGATTAAATCCTCTAACAAGGTCACACCTAACAGTGTATTTTGTAACCTTTAACAAGGTTGGCTCCTAACAGAGCTCACTTCAAAAGAGTGAAAAACAATAACTAGTTATAATTGGTTATTTTTCCCAAATTGGGTTTCGGCCACATTAAATCTTGGTGTCACTTGTGTTTATCCTATCTCTTTCATGTGTATGTAACTAAGTTAATTAAATTTAATCATAAATAATATCTTAATATTTTCATGTTAAGCATTTGTCAAGTTACAATTGTTATTTTAGTGGTTACCAAGTTACAACATAATATCAATATTAACCGAGTGCCTGTGTGTTTGTTGAGCAACAGTATTTTTAGTAGTGTTTATGTTTTGTGCTAACATCTAAGGGATATAAGGTTTATTTTAGTGGTAATTTATTCACCCCTCACCTCTTAGTTACTCCTCTTATATTTTCAACAATTGGTATTAGAAATTTTGGTGCTTGCAAAAAAGGTTTCAAGGACCTAAGCTAAAGATTAGGATGTCTTACAAAAGAGAGATTCCCAAGCTAAACAAAGATAACTTCAAGGCATGGCATGAACTCATGAGATGGTATTTGGAAACTATTTGAGATTTAGGCCTAAAGAACCTAGACACCAAATATGTGACACCCACTAGAACTATGACTATTGAAGAAATTGCAGAGAAAAAGAGTCATCAGATGGTTTCTACCACTTCTATTGTTGTGCTTGTCAATGGGAGATCTATAAAAAAATTTAAATCCTCTAGGGGGCTGAGGCAAGGTTATCCTTTATCTCTGATTTTGTTTACTATTATGGCTTATTTCTTGGGTAGATAGATTGGGAAGTTGGTTTCAAAAGGGGAAATTCAAGGTTTGAGACCTTTGTCTCATCCTCTTGTTTATTCCCATGAAAAATTTGCGGATAATACCATTTTCCTTAGTAAAGTTGATGTTAGGGAGGTGAGAAATATTAAAAATTTGCTTAATATTTATTCCTCTAATTTTGGACAATTGAGTAATTGGAACAAGAGCTCTTTATTTTTTATTAATACTTTTTCTTTCACACAAGGAAAGATTGCTAATATTCTTAGTTGTTCTATAGGATCTCTTCCGTGTACTTGTCTTGGTCTCCCCTTGGGGCTTTCTCCTTCAAATTTTTTTGGGAGGATCTTGTTAAGAAATTCAATAAGAAACTTGTGGGGTGGAAAGGTAATATGTTGAGTCAATCTGGTAAAGTTACTCTTGTCAAAGCTTATCTTCAAAGTATTCCTACTTATGCTTGGAGCCTCTATAGGATTCCAACTAAATTTGTAGATGCTATTGTGAAATTCAAAGGAATTTTATTTGATCTAGAATAGAGGATAAGAAGAGAATGGACTTAATAGCTTGGGAAAAGATCTATAAACCTAAGCTAGAAGGTGGATTGGGTATTAGATCTATAAGAAGTATGAATAAAGCCTTATTATCTAAACAAGGATGGAGAGTCTATCATGATAATAAGGAATGGAGTTCCATTTGGAAACAAAAGTACCTTTATGAGGATCCTTCTTTTTTTAATTTTCTATCCTACCCTAATGTTCCTTCATCTTCCACTATTTGGAATGTGGTCTAGGGAGCTAAACATATTTTAAACAAATGATGTAAATGGAAAGTGGGTAATGGGAGTATAGTCAAGTTTTGGGATGATGAGTGGCTCTTGGATCATCTTTTGATTAAGGATTTTAAGGATTTAACTTTTGTTGATATATGTCAAAAGACTTATGGTGATTTTGTAGAGAATTATAGGATTAATAGTGAATGGGTTAATATTACTGAGATTAATCATGATTTTTCTATCATCCAGTTTGCTTTGAATGCTTATAGCCTTTATCCATAAAAAGAGAATATTATGGTATTGGGGATTGAACCTAGAGGATGCTTCAAGGTCTCCTTTTTTTTTAGATTTGATGAGAAGGGAAATCCTCTAATGTGGGCTAAATCATGGATTAAAGGACTTATTCCTAAAATAAATATCTTTTTTTGGACTGTGCTTCAAAATAAAATTTTAACCCTAGATAACATGCAAAAAAGAGGGGTTTATTTGGTTAAAAGATGTTGTCTTTGCAAGGTGGATTCTAAAGATAGGAATCGCCTCTTTTTAAACTGTGGGTTCTACTAGAATTTTTGGAGTTGTCTCCTTCACTAATGGAATATTGATTAGTGATTTTGTGGAGAATTATTGGATTAATAGTAAATGGGTTAATATTTCTGAGAGTAATCATGATTTTTCTAGCATCTAGTTTTCTTTGAATGCTTATATCCTTTATCCACAAAAAGAGGATATTATGGTATTGGGGATTGAACCTAGAGGATGCTTCAAGGTCTTCTTTGTTTTTAGATTTGGGGAGAAGGGAAATCCTCTAGTTTGGGCCAAAGCATGGATCAAAGGACTTATTCCTAAAATCAATATCTTTTTTGGGCTATGCTTTGAAAAAAAATTCTAACTCTAGATAACTTGCAAAAAGGAGGGCTTTATTTGGTCAATAGATGTTGTCTTTGCAAGGTGGATTCTCAAGATAGGAATCACCTCTTTTTAAACATAGGTTCCACTAGAATATTTGGAGTCATCTCCTTCACTACTGGAATATTGATTGGGTTCAGCATAATAACATTGATCAATGTTTTCAGAGATGGACATGTCCCACAAAGGATGTAGATATTGGTTTTCTTTGGAAGATTTCTCTTCCTCGTCTCTAGTGGGGTATCTAGAAAGAGAGAAATAGTAGAATTTTCAGAAATAAGGAAACTCCTAATTGGGTTTTGGATACAAAATATTATCAAAGCCATCAAAGAGAACTTCAAATCCCAAAGAAAAATGTTTGATGCAACCCAAATAAGTAATCCTATGAATGGTAAAGGTATTAAGATAAAATAGGATGACCAGAGACAATATGTAAATTAGAAATCTCCACTTTTGGGTTGTATTAAAGGTAATTTTGATGGTTTAACTAAAGGGAATCCTAGAAAAGTAGGATGTGGGGGTATTTTGAGAGACCACTACAATAGGGTAGTAGATGTTATTGCAATACCTATAGGCAAGTCCACTAGTCATAAACCTAAGGCTACAACTACTTTGTTTACTATGAGGATGGCTATAGAATCTAGAATTTGGAATTTATGGTTGGAAATAGATTCTCTTAGTATTATTAACATGCTAAATAATAAGAGTCCAATAACTTGGAGTATTGAGGGAAGTTTAATGGAAATAAAAGACCTTATGAAAAAAATTATAATATTTTTATTTCTCACATTTTTCATGAGGGCAACAAAACTGATGACTAGACTTTGAATCAAGCAGTCTATAGGGAAACAAAGATGAGATGGAAAGATAACCTAAGCAAGGAAGTTGAACTAATGCAAATTTTTAATTATGAAAAAACACATGCTATTGAAGGAAAGATCATTCAAAATTGAGGAATTTATGAGGGGAAGTGATGGTTTTATGGTGGATTATCTACGAATCCCAAGGAGGTACCTTTGTGCAATTATGGATTGTACTTGCAACATATGTAGGGTTAAAAGTTTCTTGAAAATAAAATACACTTTAATTTTCTTGTTGATTATCACTTCTCAGAGTAGTTGCAGTTGTAGAGCCAAATACAAGATGGGAGGGGAACCAAGAGAGAAAGAGACAAATAATTGCAATGAATGGAAGGATAATTTGGTTGTGTGGGATATACTACATAAAGGGAAAGTAATGGCATATATTGAGAAACTTCATGGGTATAAGCCCCACATTATAGAGTAATTTTTCAAATATTGGATAAAATATAGGGTTGCCTTGTATGAGGTTTCTATGAAACTATCTAAGAAATTTATTGCAAAGATTGTGGGTCTTCCAATGGAGGGACTTAAATTCAGCAAGGAGACCATCATTTCAAATGCTTCCCTCAATAAATTCCCAAAAATTGATGATGAGGAGAAAAGACTGGAAAAGAGTGGTGACTTTTATGACTTGAGCCAGATAAAGGTTATTTGAAGGGATGCTTTATAGTGCATTCATAAGTATTTCATCCTTGATGGTAGATCTAAGAGGGTCCACAAGTTTCATTTTGTGTTCTTAAATCATTTTAGGTACAAAGATAGAGTCTCTTTCCCATTTTATTTGAAATACTCTTTGATTCAAAGTCTCCAAGCCCATAAGAAGAAGGAGTCACATCCTATGCTCCATGAGGGTTTAATTTTACTTATTGAAAATTAATGCAAAGATAAGGTTGTTAAACCCTCTTTGGCTATTGAGAAAAAAAGGAAAGTGATTGGTAATGAACCTCACTCAAAGAAATTTATGTTCAAAGTGAGTAATGTACTAATGACAACAAGAGTACCAAAAAGGGAAATAAAAGGGAGATTAAAAAGAAAAATGTGGAGGAAGTTATGGATTCTAAAAATTCTACTAAAGATGATGCTAAAATGGAAATGGGGGACCTCAATTTAAACTTGGATGGTTACTCTAGGAGTAGAGGCATGTCTAATGGCAAGGATTATGTGGAGGATAGTAAAGATAGGAAAATTGAGTCTAAAGTAGGGTAGGAAGCTTTAGGGGATGAAGATGAGAAACATAGTGATCACCCTTCTCCTTCTAAAAGGGATTCTAGTGAGGAGAAAATGGACATTGATATTAAAAATAATAATGAGAGTAAAGTCCATGTCATGAAAGAGCATAGCTTGAGCAAGTAGAATAAAGATGAGCCTAATGAGAAGCAAGATGTAAACACTGAGCTCTAGGTCAATATAAAGGAGAATAAGGATACCACTATTGACTATGCAAATAGGGTAGATCATGGGTGTAGGGATGAGTTTCATCAAGTGAAGTTATCTTTCCTTCACACTACTAAGCTCAAAACTGAGGTATCCCTTCAAGGTGATTCTTGTCTATACAATGAGATAATGGTACTTAAGAAATTTTTTTGGGATATTCAGAAAGAGTTGGATCACAAATGTGCTATGAGAGCCCATCTAGAAAACCAAGTTGGTAACATTCTTGAAAAAATTGAGTATGAGTTGGAATTCATCAATTAATCAAAGATAGTTGGTAGAGGATGGAGCTAATTACTTCCAATTTATGTGCTACAGTGACCAATTTTAGAAAGAAAAGAAATGAAGAGATTATGTCGCCAAATACTATTGGGGTGAAGAGTCTAGGAGAACCAAGTAAGATAACTAGGTAGAGTATGAAGAAAAAGATTATAGAGGTACCTAAGGTTCCTAACTCTACCATGGTTGATATTATCTAGAGTAATATAGAGGCAGGTAGGGAGGTTGAGAATATCATAAAAGAGTCATTGTAGGTGTTGGTCGTAGTCATTGGTGTACTAGTTGTTGGCCCATGTTATTTTCCTGGTTTTATTTTTATTTCTAGCCTTTTGTTTAAACTTTAGGTTCTAGGTCTTTTTAAAACATGGGTGTGTTTCTTCTTGGATTACTCTTGCAATTTCTAGTCCTTGTAAAACCTATTTTTTATTGGTTTTTTTGGTAAGCTTTAGGTTTCAAGTCCTTGTAAAATCTGGTGGTGCTTAATGCTAATCTTTAGCTTTTGTTAAAGGGTATTTTTGGTCCCTTCAAAACCTATTTTTTCCTTGATCTAAAACATTATGATGATTGATATTGCTTTATCTCTCAACTATGATGAATTTGATGAGGTCAAAGACTATGGAACTGCTTATGAGATGTGGATCAAATTGAAAGTCATCTATGGAGGAGATGATAATGTAAGAAGAGCTAAAGTTGAAAGTCTTAGAGGATAATTTGATCAAATAAAGATGAGAACATTTCCAAGTATAGTGATGGAATCAAAGCTAGTGTTTGTGGAATCAAAGATTTTGGAGGAAAGATTGAGGATGAGACGGTGGTAAGTAAGTTTCTCAAAACACTTCTTCCTATATATGCAATTAGAGTATCATCAATTCAAGAAATGAGATGTAATCCAAAGAATAATATAACTTTTGATTTAATAGTTGGAATATTGACAAAATTTGAGCTAGATAACTATGTTAGCTATGTTCCTAGCTCTAGCAATCTTGAGCCTGCATTTGAAGCCAAGTTGTCACTCAAGAAGAAAGCTAAAAGGTCAAAAGGCAAAAAATTTGAAAGTGAAGAAGAAGATAGTTTTGACAGTGATCTTGAAACTATTGAAGCATTAGTTGCAAGAAGGTATCCCAAAGGAAAAGGAAATTATAAAGGTAAAATTTCTTTAATTTTCTTTTTGTGTGAATAAGTTGGTCACATTACTGCAAGGTGTCCAAATAGAGAAGACAAAGATGAAAAGAAGTAGAACAAGTTCAAAGGAAAGAAGGATTTCAAGAACTTCAAGGACTACAAGGATGAAGGTAAGAAATATGTTTTTATGGCTAAAGATTCAAATAGTAGTAATGATGATGAAAAGGTCTATATCACTATAAAAAATGAATCTGATGATGAAGAATATAAAATGGCACTTATCTCTAATGTTAGAAAAAATGATACATGGATTATTGATAGTGGTTTTTCACATCATATGACTAGTGAAAAAACAAATTTTGTACATATTGAACACTATGATGGTGGAAGTGTGAGATTTGGAAACAATGAACCATGTTGCAAAAAGAGAAAATGTTGTATCTCACTAACCAATGAACTTAGATGTGATAATGCTTATTGGGTTGAAGGACTAAAGCATAATCTACTGAGTGTGACACAATTGAATAACATTGGATTCAAGGTAGAATTAATAAATGGGAAGGCTAAGATGCTAGATGGAAAAGGAAATATAGTTAGGTCTGGTAACCAAACAAAAGGTAACTTATTCTATCTAAATCTCAGTGAGAGTTCATGTTTCATTGCTCAAGTAGAAGAAAATTGGTTGTGGCATAAAAGGTTGTGTCATGTAAACTTTGATAATATGATCAAGATAAGAAAAAAAAAAGTAAGAGGTATTCCTAGTTTGAAGAAACCTAATATGGGTCTATGCAAAAATTGTCAAATTGGTAAGATGGGAAAGTCAAGTTTCAAAAGTAAAAACTATAATTCTGAAGAAGTCATAGAGTTGGTTCATATAGACTTATGTGGACCTATTGTAATTAAGATCTACAATAGAGATAAGTATTTTATTCTTTTTTTTGATGGTTATTATAGAATGATGGTTGTAATGTATCTAAAAGATAAGTCTGAAGTATTTCAAAAGTTTGGTGGTATCTGGAAAGAGTAGAGAAGGAAACTAGAAAGAAGCTAAAGTGTTTGAGATCAGATAGAGGTGATGAATTAATTTCTAATTAATTCAATGAATTATGCATTTAAAGAGGAATTAAAAGACAAGTATCATCCCCTGGTACACCAAAACAGAATGGTAAAGCCAAAAGAAGGAACAAATCCATCATAGATTGTGCGAGAACTTTAATGATAGAAAAGAATGTTGCAATCAAATATTGGAAGGAAGTAATCAATACTACAATGCATACCTTGAATAGAGTATAGCTGAAGAAAGACTCAAATAAAACTCCTTATGAGCTTTGGTATGGCTACAAACCTAATGTAAGTTGCTTGAAAGTATTTGGTAGCAAATGTTATATCTTGAAGGAATCTAGCAAAGATAAATTTAATGTCAAATGTGATTAACGTATATTCTTAGTATATTCTTGTAGAAGAAAAGCATATAAATGTTTGAATCTATCTACTCATAAAATCATAGAAATTTCACATGTAAGGATTGATGAGTTTGCATAAAATAGTGAAGAAGAGAGCAACAAAGAACTTAGAGATTATAGAAAGTGTATCTACTATGAACTTGATACATTGCAAAATCCAATTGGAATTATGAGTCCCCAAAATCTCTAGAAGATATTGAGTTGCATCTAGTATAACCTGAGTCATAGTCAAAGGCTACTGAGTTATTTCCAAAACAAATTGATTCTAAAGGACCTAAGTCATAGACAGTGTGACCTGAGCTTAATATAGAGCATCATGGTCAGGCAAGTGGAACATGTTCTAAATCTAAAGTACATGTACTAGAAAGATATGTCAAAAGGAACCATACACCTAATTGGATCATTGGAGATAAGTCAGATGGTACAATGGCAAGAAAAAAATTGAAAGGTACATGTTTGCTTACTAAATTTGAACTTAGATCAGTTAAAGATGCTTTGACTAATGAAAGTTGGATTGAAGCAATGAATGAAGAGATAGAATAGATAGATAGGAATAAGATCTAGACTCTTGTTCCTAGACCCACAGATGAGAATGTAACTAGCACAAAGTGGGTTTGAAAAAATAAGTTGAATGAAGATGGAGAAGTTTCTAGAAACAAAGCAAGGTTAGTATGAAAAGGTTATTCTCAAGAAGAAGGTATTGACTATGGTGATACTTTTGGTCTTGTTGCAACATTAGAAGGTGTTAAGACTTTAATTTCTTATGTTGCACATAGAGGATTTAAAGTTTATCAAATGGATATGAAATCTACATTCTTGAATAGAATTTTTGAAGAAGAAGTTTCCATAGAACAACCAGAAGGTTTTGTAGATCCAAGCAAAAAGAATATGGTTTGTAAACTGTAAAAATCATTACATGAACTCAAGAAAGCTCCTAGAGATTGGTATGAAAGACTTAATAACTACTTCATGAAGATTGGTTTTCAAAGAAAAAAAGATAACAACAACCTATACATCAAAGAAAGATAAGACAAGAAAATTGTGTTGGTAGAAATCATTGCAAATGACACATTGTTAGCTAGAAATGATGAGTTGTGCAAAGATTTTTCAGAAGAAATGAGTAAACAATTTGAGATGTCCATGTTTGGACAAATAAAATTATTTTTTGGATTATAGAATCAGCAGAAGAAAGATGGTATCTACATTACTTAATCCAAGTATACCAAGGAGATACTAAAGAAGTTTGGAATGAAAAATTCAAGACTAGTTGAAAAACCTATGTCTACTAGACATTAGCTTTCTAAGAATGATGATTCCAAAAAGGTAGATCAGACCATATACAAATAAATGATTGGAAAATTGCAATATATAGTACATACAAGGCCTGATATTGCATTAGCACTTGGTATGGTGGCAAGATTCTTAGAAAATCCTAAAGAAAATCATATGATGGCAATCAAAAGAATCATGAGATATCTAAAAGTTATTGAAGACTATGGATTATGGTACAAGAAATGAGGCACTTTAGATTTGAAAGCCTTTACAAATGGTGATTAGGCAGAAAGCGTTGATGACAGGAAGAGCACTAGTGGTGGAGCATTCTTTCTTTGTAAAAGACTAGTGTTTTGGTCAAGTAAGAAATAGAATTGTATTTCTTAGTCTATAATAGAAGTAGAGTATGTTGTAGGAGCAGTTAATTGTTCCAATGTTTTGGG
This sequence comes from Cupressus sempervirens, assembly GCA_028749045.1. NCBI lineage: Eukaryota > Viridiplantae > Streptophyta > Pinopsida > Cupressales > Cupressaceae > Cupressus > Cupressus sempervirens. The sequence continues at coordinate 521,452,529 of CM053789.1, forward strand.
TTCAAGAAATTCTTGGAAGGTATGAAGGTAGAAATCAAGGATCTAGTGGTTATCTTTTGTGATAACATCAGTGCAACTAATATATCAAAGAATCCTATGATGCATACCAACACCAAACATGTTGCAATAAAATATCATTTTCTAATAGAATTGGTGCACGATAAAGAGGTAAGATTGGAATATGTAAATACTAAAGAACAAATTGAAAACATATTCACAAAGCCATTACCTAAGGATGCATTTTTTTATCTAAGAGGTAAGTTGGGGGTTATTCACCTATCTAAAGCTCACTAAATGAAGTTTAGTGATGCATCAACCACAACATGTTGAAGATCAGTCAATTGATGTAGTTATGAAAGAAAAAATTGTATATGAATCCATACATGAGGTACATTGATATTTACTAAATATTGTCTTTGGCATAAGATGTCAAAGAGGGAGATTTTTCTATCATATCATAGAAATTTCACTTGAAGATGTGAAAGAGGAAGAGTTTGTTTTCATATTCTTTTATATATGTTAGAGATGTCAAAGAGGGAGAATGAACTTTATCTGATATCAATGAAGGAAAGTTTGCTAATAGAAGAAGATGTTGAAGATAGAGTTTACTGAGAGAGGGAGAAATTGAAGGCAGAGGGAGTTCACACTGATAGAGGGAGTTCTCATGGATGAGAATCAAAATGAAACTAAGGATATTTTCCTTACCTTATTTTTCTCTAAAATTTCATTGTATTATGGCATTTTGTGTTACCATCAATGCCAAAGAGTGTAGTGCCTCTCGTGTTTGCAATCTAAACCTTATTATATTTTGATTCAAGGGATACTTGATACTCATGTTATGTCACTTTTGAGATGACCTGAGGGTTGAATGTTATACCATGATTTCAGTATCATATATGTTTCACTACTATGTTGTTCAATTTATCATAGTTACACGTTGATGCCATTTTGAGATGATAGTATGTTTTGTGAATGTCAGTTATCTAGTATTTGGTCACATCTCCAATTATCTTATGTGATGGATTTAATGCTATGGTTATTTACTTTATTCTTGCTTCTTTATGCTTTATGCGAATATGAGTGATGTATATGGATTATTTTAGTATAATTGAATAAATGGTTAAATTGGGTATTTAATGCATTTATTGCTTTGGCTATGATCTTATATTCAATTGCACTTGATTATGTGTTTTAGTGTACATGAATTATATCCCTAGAATTGGCACATGGAGTTAGTGATTTAGCTATTCATATTTTACTAATGTCATCCCTATATGGTCAATGTATCTTATTTAAATGTTTAATTAAACCTTTTGGAAATTTGTTGAATCTAAATTCATTTTCAATATGTGACTAGACCTATGAGCATGTATGTACATTTAGAGGTTTACATTTGTTGCAAAAGATGTTAAAGAATGTCTATGATTTTGAGTGTTTGGGCTTTAAATTTTATTGAATTTAATTTATGGTAGCTTTGTCTTAGATGAATTCCAATTACTAGGAATAGCCTATTTTCATTTGGGTCAATTCAAAGTCTAACTAGTCTAACTAGTTATTTTCCTTAATCAATTATTCACTCAAAAAGTGAATAAGTATTGAAAGAGGAATCTAGTTCCTCACTTCTCAATTTTGCAAATTGAAAAATTGAGAGCTTTTTTCTGAAATCCTTTTCTGATGGATTGCATTTTTGTTCATTGTGAGAGCTACTGGCATGGGATCTTCACAAGGATGGTCTCATTAGATGTAGCTTGGACAGACCTTGCTTTGTCATCATTTTTTGCCACATTTGTGGGTTATTTATTTTACTTGATTGTTTTCCATTTTAGCCCTTTTGGCTATCAGGTAGGGCTCTCTTGTTTTCTTTTTTTAGCTTCATTTCTAGAATTGTATCTAGTAGATGTTTGTTTGGAGTCTAAGAACTAGTGTTCCCCTCTAATTTTGTTTGTTGGTTCTTCCCAATTGGACAGGTATGAATGTTTTCCCAATTTTTGGGATGAGGGTTTGCAGTTTCACATGATTATGCTGGTTCATTTTGCATATGGTGTCCAAACCCAAATTTTATTGGATTTTCAAGGCTTTTGCACCCAAAGACCGAATGGGTTTTAATTTCAAAGTTTTTCAGTTTTGGGGTTTTTACCTCATTTTGTGTACCACCTTGTTTTCTTAGGTTTTCTTGGCATGATGTTGGTCATAGACCTGGATCATCTATTTGGATGCCAGTTAAATAATTTTTGCACTTTTTTTATTGCATAGGGATGTGTTCCACATCTATCCCCTTGAGCTTATTTTTAGTTCAGTGATATTTTTACTTGTGTTTTCATCTAGGCCTTGTGTTATGATATTTATGATACTGGTGTGCCACACACAAGTACATATGTGTACATTTGTCAAGTGACTTGCGAGGCTCAATCGTTTGTGGGGTAAAAGCACAAACCTATCACCTTTTATAAAGAAACGAGATATCATAATATGACAGTTCAACATTAATGACAAAAAAAATGGTATTTGTGTTTAGAATATGTAGATGATGTAAACTAATGAAATGTGTAGAATTGGATGAATTTTATGCCTATAATTTTTATAATTTTTGTGAGTAAGAATTTATTCATTTATTTTATTTTGAAGTCCCTTTTTTAACTATAAAAAATATAGGGTGTAGTTCTCATCAAACAAGTATATGAAAATCATCTTTTTTGTTTTGATTTGAAAATATCTTATAGATGACATATAAAGCTAGGGAACAAAAAAAGAAATAAGTATTTTTGATGTATATTTTCTTTGTTAAAATTACTCAAGTTTGACCTTATCAGAATCTGACAGTTTTTTCCTCCCGTAAAAACTTCCCTAACAAATCTATACCTTCTTGAAAAAAAATTTACATATTCATGAAGAGGATTCTCTCCTCTAGAGATAAATATGATTTTTAAATTTTTTTGATATGATTTACTATTTTTTTCCTTTTTTGAGGGAGCATCTTCTGAAATGTTAAAATATCGACTTATAATATTTTGAGATTATAACATATTATAACTAATTAAAACACTCAAAAATTTATATAATGATCATATTGAATCTAAGATCTATAAAAGGTTATTTTTAGTTTTTGAAAAAAAATGAGTTTTGATAGAGAAATGAGATTTGACCAAAACAAGTTTTGCTATCATAAACGGTGACACAGATCTATGCTTTTACCCCATGGTACTTTTGAAAGTTATGATCATTTGGGGTTGAGTTGGGAATGTGCATGCCTACAAGAACTCATAGTTGGATGAGCATGGGTAGGGTAGGGTAGTGTTGGTTGTTCGTTTTGCATGAGCTCAATGGCAGGAATCCATAGTGTAATTCCTCTCTTGAAAAGCAAATATTTTTAAGGATCCACCCCAAGGTTTAGTGTTTGTCTTGCGACGTACCAAAATTTGCTCAGTAGAAGATAAATGTGAATGTTCACGAGGAGGCCTTTTCTGGTTCCAAAAACTCTTTTACCTTGGAATCAAGTAAAATCTGTTCGCTATCTCAAAATATCACACCAAAAGAACAATATTTTTTGTATTTTCTATTTTTCAATGAATGCAATTCTAACAATGCAGCTACTATGAGGTCCTATTCTAACAGGGGGGGTTAGCAAAGAAAATAACATGAAATCAAATAATTTGAAACTAAAATCACTAAACGGACATAAGCTATAGAACACAACATGCTGTGAGTTAAACTTTTGAAGAAATTGGTAGGAAACCAATGAAAATAGGAGCAGTGCTTCCTAGAATCCACTGATGCAATTGTTGGTGAGAATCTTTAACAAATTGAATTACGTTTCACTCTTCATCAAATTGCAAGGCCATGGAAAGTGCGCTCATGCGAGACAAAAAGCTATGTAGACACAATCAGGTGATTTCTTCTCAAGCTCGTTACTTCAATGGAATTCATATATCTGTAGCAAACACTAGAACTAAAAGATTGCACAACCAGAAACAACACAATAAAACTTTGGCTCAATCACAATCTCATGAATAAAATCCACAAAACAATGACACATTCAGGCAAGAATAACTACACTCCGAATGCTAGCACCAAAAGTATAACTTTATTGCATAATAATGGCGGCCCTTTTTAAATTTTATAGTGGGGTGTTTATAAGAAATCATCTCCTCAATTTTTGTTGAGAGTGAGAGATATCTTGATGCAATAAAATGCTTTTAAAATATTAAAACAAACTAAGTATATACAAACTGGTAATCTAACTGGTGCTTAGAGGGACTCCATCCATATTTTATTCATTAATTGTATGCATGATCCCTTTACATGTCGAAAACAATGAAAGCGTGGGAGAGAAAGTAGGAGGAAGCCATCAGTTGAAGTAGAAGTGCATGGAGACACCAAAAATAGAAGTTGGCCCTTCACTTGATGTGTGTTGGAGTTAACTTGCCATCAAAATGTGCTCCCAATGCATGGAAAGTGCTATTTTTGGAACTAGCAGTCAATTGTCAGTACACCTCTGAATTGCGGAGCTACATGAAAATGCAGAGCTATGGACCTACGGAGCTGCATACCTGCAGAGCTACAGACCCGCTAATCTGCAAACCTGTGGAGCTCAATTTGCCAAAAAATCAAAGTTCTCAATTTTGAAAATGGTTTCTATGTTTTGTTCAAATGAGGTTTTAGATCACTTTTTGTATATGCTCCATGCCCCTTTTTGATGATTTACACCCTCTTTATAGCCAATTACTTTCATCAAATTGCACTTCCTCTACTTCTTCAATCAAAAATCTCAAGGCACCTGCATTGAATCTTGTCCCCAATAGCTGCATAAGATGAGGAACCTAATTTTCTTTATGTGTCCAACCTCTGTATCTTTGACCTTTGTCTTCTCTCCACCTGTCCAATCCTCAAGTGATCCAGATTATCCAAGATGATCAAATGTTTGCAACTTTTTCATATTTTTTCACAAATTTTCTAGGCATTTTTAAATGACCTTTTGGAGGTCTTTTGCTCAAAATTTCAAGTCGAAACCTTTGTCGGTCCCTAAAACTGGGCAGTCAATGGCTCACTATTTTAGGGACTGAAATTAGATCTTCAATTCTTCTTTCCAACAGTGTAAGCGGTTCTGAATTTCGAGGCCCGAGTCAAAATTTATGATCTCGACAAGTTGAGGATGCCATTTTTACCTACAAAGAACAAAACATTAATCTGTAGAGTTAGCAATGCATAGCAAAAACATTAGCTACTCAAACAAAACTAGAGGTGAATCTTGAAATTTGGCTAAGTTTGAAATTTTGAAGCCCTAAAATTTGACTAAGTCTAAAATCCTGAAGTCCTAAAATTTGGCTAAGTCTGAATTTCTGAAGCCCTAAAATTTCTTAGAATCTTTACCTTATCTCAGGGAGGTCTGAAACCTATCTCAAAAGATTCATCGCATATATTAAAATATATCTTAAGTATAAGTAATTAAATATACATCAACTTATACTTGAACAATATATTTTAAACCCCTCTAATGGCTACTCAGACAAAATTAGAGGTGAAAGGGCAGCTTGGCAAGGATGCATGGTGCTTTGGAAGCATGCGGCACGAATGCGCACAAGGTGCCTTCATTGTGCATGCGTGCACACTTACAAACTACAGTAGAGCGCGTGCGCGCAGTGCTCCCGCTATAGTGCACTCATGCTGAGGCGCACACGGTGCTCCCGCTGCAGCGCGCTCACGGTGGCCCGCATGGCAGAGTGCGCTGCGGCGCACTCGAGGTGGAGCGTGCGGCACTTTTTCAAGAGCTTTTTTATTTTTTTATTTTTTTATTTTTTATTTATTTTTTTATTTTTATTTTTTTATTTTTTATTTTTTAAAAATTTTTTGTGTTTTTTTATTTTATTTTTTTAATTTTTTGATTTTTGATTTTTTTAAATTTTTTATTATTATTTTTTTTTTGTGATTTTCAATTTTTTAATCTTTTTGTGATTTTTGGACTCAACTTTCAAACAAAAATTCTTCTCCTGACTCGAATTGTGAGTCTGAAAGTCGAAAAAAGTAGGGGGTCCCCATTCCTCACTAGGAATGGGGCATGTGTTGTGGAGACCACAACAGATAGCATATGGAGGGGTTTCTATCTCGCAACCTGGTGACTACTCCCATGGGTTGGTAGAGGAAGTCTTAAGTAAGTGCTAACTAAATAAAAATATTGGGTTGGTAATGAAATTGAGATAATAAAAATGTTCTGGATTTTCTCCCTCTGTTGGGAAGTGTGAGCTATCTAATACTATGCAACTCTCCATGATGTTAGCCCCTACATAGTTTCCCATTGAATGTCTGACCAAGACCTATATTTTATGCATTGTCATTAAGCTTGGATTCTGTCTTCATTATTGTCTTTCATGAGTGTTAGCCATGGAAATTTTCTTTATGTGTGTTTTTGGTTGGATCATCATCTCCATCAGCACAACAGGAGTGGATCTATGGATTTCACATGTTTGGGAGGTGTAGATACTTATACCACTACTAGGGACCAATGTACAAAGATAGTCTATTATCTTACTGTAATCATTGCTAGATGTTTTCACCTAGTACTTTGGGTTCCAGAGTATGCTTTCTTGTGATTTATGCTTTCATTGGAATGATTGTATGTCATGTTTAGAAGATGTTAGTTCATTGATGCATTTCATTATTATGATGTTTAGCATATGGTTTGATGATGTTATCTACTTGGTTGGAGTATCTATTACTTTAGGTTTAGCATGTTTTGATTTTGTAAAAATATTTTTTAAAGGATCCAAAAACTTGTACAAAGTATCATAGAAACAAAAGCAGAGAAGCTTAGAAGAAATAAAGCCTCAGAACCTAAAAAAGAGTAGACTAAACATACAAAAAAAAGAGGCCAAGATACAAATATGCAAAAAAGATAGCAAAAGGAAATAAAAAAGACATCCCTGAGACAACTATAGTGTCTTCAAAAGATTTGTTGCTTAGTTTGCTAGATGTTTATGTTTTCTACAGAGGCTCTCGTATCATCCATCTTTTTTTCTTCCACACCCTAGCTCTTCTTGAAGTTAGCCCTTACATACTTGCTAGGACCCTGGTCCTCTTTCATATCCTTATAGCCTTGGCCTTTACCTTATTTAATCTTTTTCAATAAGGTGTCAAAGTTGTCAGCCACTATCTTCAAGGGAGTGCAATTCTGATTAGCCAATTTCTTAACTATTTTTTCCAAGTTACCCACTCTATTGTCCAGGCCATCCAATCTTTTTTGAAGGTATTTTATTAGCTGATCCAAATTTTTGTTCTTGGCTTCAAGTGGTGGAACACATTTCATCAAGTTCTTTACCTCTTCAACATTTCCAATAACCTTAGATAGTCTATCAATATGTTGACCTAGAGTTCTCTCCCCCCTAGCCATCCTACTCAACTGATCAAATTGTCTCAAGATATCCTACATGTGCTACTTTAGATTTCCAATATCCTTCATTATAAGCCCTGGGTTACTAAAGATTCCCTTCAAAGACCCCTAGTCTTCTTGATCCCTATTATGCACAGGGTAATCCTCATGCCCTCCATGTTTGTTCCTATCCAACTCAGCCTCCTTGAACCCTTTATCAACATCCAAGTCCTAAGCAAACACTTTTTCCTTTTTTTCTCTCCATCCTCTTACTTAGGACTTCATCATCAAAGGGAAAAAAATCTCTTTCGATATTCTTCCCTTTGTTTCTAGAAACCTTGCTTGATATACCTTTCTTCTCAATACCCTCTTCCTGCTCCTCTTTAGAATCAGTGTCTTCTTTAGAATCAATCTCCTAATTCTTCCTTTTCTTCCTAGATGACCTCCCTAGATAACATTTCTTCCTCTTCATAACATCAAACTTAACAATCTCATCCTCCATATCCTCATCAAAATCCTCCTCTTGTTCACTTATCTCTATCTCACAATCTAAAGATTTATTTCTCTAATGGGATCTATCTACTTTTTTGGATTCTAGAAAGTTCATAACTAGAACCATTAAACCCTCATGAAAATCATGATCACCCTCAAGATTATTTTAAAAGGATAAAGGAGTGTTATCCAATGATTGCTTGAGGTATAAAGGTAAATTAAACCTAACCCTATGTCTAAAATGGTTAACTAGCATAAAATGGTGTGCATATATCTTAGTAAAGCAGCCATCTAAAGTAATATATTCAATCACCACAAACATGACAAACCTTCAAGGGTGAGAAATGGAGGCAGGGCTAGAGTATAAATTACCAATTTTCACTAGCTAGTTGCACTCCTTAATCATATCCACAAACTCTTCAACTATCTAATTTGAATGCTTCCTATCCTAATAGAAGTTGATACCCTCAGTGCCAAGACCTGTTGCTTTAGCAATAATTTCTTTAGAAACCTCCATTTTTTGGATACCCACTAAAATACTCCCATCTTTCCATGTTTTGATGAATTGGCAGGTAATAGTAGGGTTAATACCTTTCAACTTCTTTAATACCCTAAAATTCCCGTAATCTAGAATGTCCCAAATCTCACTCTTCTTCCATTCTCTGCAGCTTGCTAGTTCAATACTCTTTCTCCTTCCTCCCATTTTATTCAAACTTTGAAAAAGGTCTCTTAATTCCCAAAAGCACCCATTGAAATAAAAAACTAGTGACAAAAATGCATCAAAGATTTTCGGTGAGAAAATAGGCCTGCAATTCATGTGGCAATGAATGACAAGACACTGTCCAACTCATAATAACTCGTTGCTTCCCAATCCTACCCAAATCATAATTAATCCTTGATGGCATATCATCATTAATGAAACTTTTTTGTTTGCTTCTAACTTTTTCGTGCTCAATCAAGCAAAGCCCCTCAATAGGAATAATATCACTTTGATTCCAAATTAGCTTTTCATGACTTTTGTATGCCACATTAGCAGCTCAATCAATAACTTGATTAAATTCTCTATAGTTGTGGGTAACAACACAATTTTTAAAGGAATTGATAAGATCAATGGCCTTGCCAATAATAATATTATTAGTCCAAGAAGGATTAGTAACTTTATTAAGGCAATTAATAATATTAAGGGAATCTCCCTCAAGCCAAATCTTATTCAAATTTAAACTTTTGGCATAGCTAAGACCATATAGGGCTGCACTTGCTTCTTCCACATGATTATTTGTTCCCCAATAGGAATGGTCATCCCACCCAATCTATCCCCATTCATATTCCTAATGATGACACCACAACCTATCATTCTTGGGTTGCCCTTTGAAGCCCCATCAAAGTTAATCTTACACCATTCCTTAAGAGGACAATCCCATATAGTCAAATCCCTGAGGTTAGGACCATTTTGAACAAGATTAAGACCATCCAAATTCTAATTATGAAACACTATTTCTTCCCAAACATTTTGAGGTTGTGCTCTTTTCCACAAGATCTGATACTCTATCATCATATTCTTTATCTTGTAGAACAACTAGTTAGAATTAGTTTCCTTGCCCCTAAACACCCTATCATTTCATTCCTTCCAAATACCCCAACAAAGAAATGGGAGGATGAAATCCCACAATATCATAACCAAAGTATTAGTAGAAGGAGACTTCCAACCATTAAAAAGCTCTTGAATGATAAGGGGGAAAACCCAAGTCATATTCAACAAGCCACAAACCTTTTCCCATAATCTTATAGTATAAGAACAATGAATAGTCATATGGTTAACTAATTCATTTTCTTCCATAAAAAGATAACATCTATTAACAAGGTTAAAACCTCTCTGGAAAAAATTGTTAGTGGTAAGAATTTTATCCTATAGAACAATCCAAAAAAAAATGTTAACCTTGGATGTCATACCTTTAAACCAAGATTTGGCCTAGAAAGGCTCCTTGTGCTCTTCAAAATCATTAGCATACATCAAAGACATAGAAAATAACCCATTGGGATTATATTTCCATATCAAAGTGTTGGTAAACAGATTGTTCTTTCCTTTTACTCTTTGGATGCCCAATTTTTGTGAACAATAATTGATTACAACAGTTGGAAAGTTGTTACTAAGTAACTAAATTCCATCTAAATTCTAAGGTATAGTTCCCTTTTGTATTTGTAATTTACAATGAATTATGTTTTACTCCTAACTCTAAAATGGGGTATGTTCTTAACCTGAGATCAGGAGAGGTGAACCAAGTTAGGCCTAAATAGGAACTAACTTATGCAAGGATTTGGATTTTAGGATTAGTCAATTTTATGGATTTGCACATCTTATGAACCCAAAAAGCTTTTATCATTTCAGTAATGAAAACTCTCTACAACTAAATTGATATCAATAAGATTCTAGCTCTAGTAAAGGAAAAGACTAACTTAAAAGGAAAGCTTGAAAAGGGATCTCTCTTGAACTTCCAATAACAATACTATTATCTTCAATTTTTAGTTTTGAAATAGAGGAATAAAACTCTATTCATTCTTTTGATTCAATTTAGACAAAATAAAAAACATAAAACTAATATAGAAAATGAATGGAACAAAAAATGATTGACACAAAATACCCTCAAATTGTCTCTACAATATCACATATTTCATATTGAAAATCAGCCAACCTTTTATTAATCTTTTAATTAAGTACATATAAGATTCTGAGATTACTGTTACAAAATGGGACTCAAAATAGTTCCTCTCGTCAACATTAACAAATGGCAAGGAACCAATTTTTTAGTTATAATCATTACATCAAAATATGAATGTGTCAGTTATGAATCACTTTGCCTTCTTTTCCTTTTCTAACTTTTCCTTATAGGCCTTGGTGGTGACAATGATTAGAATCAATTCCATATGCCTATGAACATGGATGTTAGTGTATCTCAAGAGCCACTTGGAATGCTCTCTACCTAGATCTTTGATGATATTCAACTACTCATGTATTTCCTCCATAGCCACATGTATGCACTAGCCAAGTTTTTGGAGCTCGGACACTCTGTTCCAATGATCAAAAGATATCTTTTTCAAGCCATCTAAATAATTGGAGAAGTTATTTTTCATGATGGCCACTCCAATTATCCCCTTTCCTTGTCCACTAGCCTAGGAATCTATATGTGGGCCTCTTAATAATTCATTGTCTCTATCTTGATCCTTTTCACTTTAGCTTCCATTTCCTTTAGTCCTTCCTTTTCCACTAGGATCATTTTAGATTTGAATTGCATGCTCTGTAGCCATTAAAATAAATTCTCATCTCCTCTAGGTAGAATCTTCACCTCCATAGCTTCCTTAGCTTTCATATGAATAATCATCTTCAGTAAAGAAATTGAATCTTCACTCTTGACTTTCTCCATTGCTATGGTCACTTAATTAGAAGAGATATTATCCTTCTCTATTTTGAGCCTTAGTATTACATTGCTGATTTTATCTATGATTGCAAGTCCCTCAGACTTGAGTTTTCCACTCCATTCTCTACCAATCTACCTGAAGTGCTTGTCATCTTGTAACTAGGAGATGAGAGCTTGAATGTCTATAGTAGTAGGATCATTAGTGATTGACATTCCTAAGATTCTCACCAATGGGGTGACTAACTACCTAATGAATCCATTAACATCATGAATCTCTACCTTTAGTCTAACTTTTGCTAACTTAAGGCTTTTGAGTTGTCCCTCTATCACATCATTTGTTGACTTCTATGAGATCCATAGAATGCAAGGCAATATCATCTATTGACATATCCTCAATTCTCTCTTCTTTAGTGGGCTTGGCAATCTCCATAGTCGGATGCCCTATGTTAAGATCTTGTCGAAGAATTGACAAGGTCTTCTATTTCATGACTTTACTTAATGTTGATCCAGAGTGGACAACCAAAGATAAAATCTCTTTATTAGGAACTCCTTTTTCTCTTCCTTTTTCTATCCAAGGTGTCCTTGAGCCATAATTCTATGCCAATCACCTTGAACGTAGTCCCACGTGTATCTATACTAAACATCTTTTTTTGACCAAGGTCAATGTATTTGTTGCTGAAGAAAAAGGATTCTTCAAAACTTGTCAAATGAACTTTAAAGATTTAAGGCCTTTCTCTACTTTTGTAGTCTTCATTGGATTTAGTAGACTCACTTTTACTACTTTTGCCATCTCCAATATCCACCACTTATACTTGGGGACTACTTGGTAGGAATAGTGTAGCACTGAGAGATGGGATCAAGTTTCTATGAGGTGAGAGAGCCATTGGGACTGCGCCATCTTTCAATTCCTCAACCTTCTTCTTCTCAACTTTTGTTGCAGCTCTGATCATTGATAGAGTCATCCTAAAAAGTCTTTCTAAGAGGAATCCTCTTGTGAGGAGGTTGATCAGCTCAACTTGATGGTTGTGGGGGCCCTTAGCCCTTAGTAATAGGAAAGGTTGCACCTAATGTACCACCCTGGGAAGAGGAAGTCACTACAACTTTTGGGGAAGCTTGAGTAGATGTGCCTTTGCTCTAAATTCTCCCTATTGTGGTCCATTCGACCCATTTTTTGGTCCTCTTGTAGATTCAATCCATCATTATATCCACCTCTTCCCTAGTGTCTTCATAAGGCTCTAAGCTTATTGGAGTGCCTCTAAGCTTGGTCAGGTAAGTGTTGCTATACATGTGTTGGCCATCATCCTCCACCCCTTCTACATCAATGTTAACTTTATACATCTTCACCTAATCAGCTATTAATCTAGTGAAGGCTCGATCACAACTCTCAAACTCATCCTTGTAGTTAGCCTAGTAATCCTCAATGGTGTTGATATTCTTTATTACAATTCCTATCTAAAAAACATCCCTAGCATACTCATTCAGGTCAAACATGGGCCTCAAGACTTCATACATGTCCAACTTATACTTCATCTCAAATACCTTCAACCTATTCTTGGTGTCAGAGTGAGTGTCTCAACTGAAAGCCCCCATCTTCATGGGGAGTTCACATCCCTTCTTCTTCAGGCTTGCACTCAATACATTCACTTGAATGGCTTGCCGCACAATCTCGATCAGCACAAGCATGTCACTAGGATACCTTGGTAGCTTCAAGGTGAATCCATTGAAAGCTACAAGACACAAATAAGAGAAAGATAAAAATTAAATGAAATAACTCCTAGACTAGCTAATGGCGGCCATGGCTTCAAGACTAAATTTCCTTTTTGGACATCCTTGTAGCTCCCTACAAACCCTCATGGTAAATGCATCATTTACTTTCACATACTTTACATAACTATTATATAACGGTAAGCATGGATAAAACTCATAAGATTTCACATCATCAAGAAAATTCTCTATTATTAGGAGGCTTGTCCATAATTGCAATGAAGCCAAGATATAGATGAGGATAGAGGACATATAGAATGTATTATAAAATTTGGCTACATGGAGATCATTGGATAGAATTTCACTTACCTCATTAGCCAATCAATGTATTGAGTGTCAGAGAAAATGACTTGTACTAAAAAGAAATATTTCTCAACAAAATTCAAAGCTTCCACCTCACCTTTCAAACCAATGTGGGAGAACCAAAATATCAATAATCTCTAGTTTGAGATTGGTCCCAAACAAGGTTTTAGGAACTTAGTTCTTAGCACTTTGTAGTTTTTGGAACCCTATTTGCATGATTTATTTCCTCCAAATCATCTTCTATGTGAAGAACTTAGAGATAGCTCCTCTAGAGGTCAAGTCTAAGAATTCTTCCCATTCTAGCACATGGAGGAAATTGACCACAATTTTCCTATCAATTGAAATCAACACTATTTCATTAGGCAATACAATCTACCTTGTCTCCATGCTGTAATGATGTATGCACTCATAGATTAGCTCTAGGGCCTGAACTACAATAAAAAACTAGTAGCTTTGACTAACCTACATCCTCAGAGTTTCTCAGTGATGGGGTGAATCTTCTTAGACCTTACTCTCTTTTGAAAATCCTCCATGTCATTGAAGCAGAGAGAAGTGTCTATGAAATTTTGCAATTGAGATTTGATTCCAGTTAGTCCATCAAAACCTGCAAACCTGCTTTCCAAGAATTTGAGAACAAGATTTGAAATAAGAAATTGAAAGGAATGGCTAATGGAACAATTATTAGATTTTCAAAAATCTTATGCACATTAATAGAATGATAGGTCAAAGGAAGAGTGGTAGCTCATTCAACTATTTATGTTTCTATATATGGGAGCTTTAATTCATCTGTTGAGCTTCAAAATTCATGCCACATGAATGAATTTAAGGAGATGCCTATTGAATAGTAAATATGAAAGTTTAGTGGACATCAAGAGGTCTTTTTAATTTTTATTTGAGGTCAATGTAACTTTCTATGTCTGCATAACTTACTTTCCCATTTTCCTTTAAGTTTCAGGAAGTTACCATTAGGGTACTCCATGGGAGAATGTCTGCCAAGTTAGATCCTGACTATTATTTCTTTCCATAGTGTTTAGGTTTTCTTTATTCTCATTTTGAGATATTCTAAACATGACTTGTGAATCCAATTTAATCATTAGCTTGATTTTCTTTGGAATTCAAGAAATTATCCTCATAGGTTCAAAACGTACTAAGGAGAAGATAGTTTTCACTTCTTTGTTAATGTTTCTTAGTCAAACTTTGGACAATCACCCCTCTTGAAGTTGGAAATTTCTAAATGAGATGTGAAGACCTTTTTGAGGACCGCTTAACATTCATTTTCATTCCAAACTACCTTTTTAGAAAACCAACTTCATGGGTTGAAAACCCATTGAGGAGAAGTCAATTTTGAGTTTTTTGTCAAGGATGATTATGAGGGCCACAACAAATCTAAACCATTTTCTAAAGTCATAAACATAGATGAAACATTGATTGTCTACATGATGCCTTATTATTTGCATGTTTTTGATGTGTGTGTGTGATTTAGTGCTCTTCATGGGAAATCATCGTCATGGGTAGGAAACCCATTGAGGAGAAGATGATTTTCAAATTTTTTCCAACATCATTATTTCAAATATTGATAAGCCCTAAATAGATATATCTTGTAGTTGATCTTTGAGTGAGTATGATAAATCTCTATAATACTAGGCACTAACCTACCCATAAGATCACTCGACAAAATGAAAACCCACCTGGCTAGAATGAGGAGAGGGAAAAAAGGGAAATTCTAATAGAAACTTGCCTAACTTACAAGGACTTAGACCTACAATCAAAAAAACTAAGACTTCACTCTTTTCATTTAAACATAAGTACTCACTTTTGCTAATTGGTTGGAGAACGAAAAGTGGGGCAATTGTTGGCTCTTTTTGGGGACTTGGGCAATCTATGTCCAAGCAATGAATCCAAGATCTTTGGTTTTGCATAATTAAAACATGGCTACACAAAAAAACTAAAGCAAGAAAAATGAGGGAAACCTAACTAGGAAAATGAAAATTGGAACTAAACATAATTATAATACAATATAGGGTTGACTATTTTCAATTTGAAATTTGATAGAGCTTAAAATCCTGACCATTGTAGGTCAAGCGTAGTACTTCACCATCTGGATATGCTAATTTGAATGAGTTATTTTCAAAGGAATGATGAATATTGAATGGACCTTTCCACAAAGTATCAAATTTCTTGTGCATGCCCTTCAATGCCTTTTGCTTATCCCATAGCAATACACTATCTCCTACCATGAACTTCTGTAGCCTTTCTTTTTTGTTGAACAAATTATTTATATGCATCTAATGTGGCATAATGTGATCCACAGTCTCTTCTCTTTCTTCTTCAAGCTTGCTTAGGTATAGGATTCTCTTCTCCAATCCATCTTTATAGCTATTATCTTCAATAATTTTCCTTAATCTACTTGTAGCCAATTTTAGGGGTAAAGAAAGAATAGCTTCCATTCCATAGACCAATTCAAAAGGAGAGATGTTGATCACCCTCTTTAGGGTCACTCTATTTAGCCAAAACTATCTCATGAATATTTTTGTGCCAAGTTTTCTGATTGTTTGACACCAATTTTTTAACAATGTTTATCAAATTCTTGTTTCTAGATTCAGCTTGACCATTTCCTTGCAAAAAGTAGTCAAATGAGTGACTGACTGTTATGTCATACTTGAAACAAAATTTGGTAATCTCAATTGAAGAGAAATATGTTGCATTATCCATTACCATTTTGATGGGTACACTAATTCTAACGGTCAGTATGTTCTCCTTGATGAATTTGCAAACTAATTTGGAAGTAGTTTTCTCAGTTGCTTTGACCTCCACCCATTTGGTGAAGTATTCAATTGTGGCTATAACATATGTGTGACCAACACTAGATGTTGGACTGATAGGGCTGATGAAATCAAGACCACATTGCTGGAAAGGACATTCAACAATCATAAGTTTGAGAGGCAAAATAGCTAACTAGGGTCTACCTATGAACATTTTACAGTGTTCACATTTTGACACCCAATAGTAGGCATCCGTGAACATTTCAAGCCAATAATAATACCATCGTAGTATTTTGAAAGCTGTGACTGAGGATGAGGAGTGCTTGCCACATGCTTCATTATGAAACATTTTCAATAATATTTCATATTGTTTCTTATCTATGCACTTGAGAAAATTTTTGTCTATAGCTATCTTGAATAACTTATCATCCCAAATCACATACTTGGTAACTTTTAGTTTAAGGTCTCTCCTTTTTTTTTGTCATTCCTTCGAAGCATTCTCCATATGTCAAGAGATAAGTGATATTCTCAAACCAAGGATCTTGTAGACCCATAGCCAAGACCAATTGCTTCTTTTTAGGTTCTTCAGTAATTCCATTTTCTGCAATCACTTTGCATAGGGCATTAGCTCTTACTAGCTTGGCGGGCTTGATTTCAATGTCATAATCCTATATTTTTGCTACCCAATATAGGACCAAAAAATGGGCTAATGTCCAACATACTATGAGAAAATCACAAACTCACTAAACATATATTAACACCCTCTAGTCTACCATGAAAGCCAAATAAACAAAAAGGAAGCAACACAAGGTTAGAAACCCCCTCTTTCATTTGTAGCTCCCATGTCATTTCTTCTCCATATGATGTAGCTCCAATATTGCCTATAGTGCATGCAATTTTGAAGCAAAAGCCTAAGATGGTGATAATGCTATGAGAATACTAGAGGATGTGATTTTAGAGAGAGAGAGAGAGAGAGAGAGAGAGAGAGAGAGAGAGAGAGAGAGAGAGAGAGAGAGAGAGAGAGAGAGAGAGAGAGAGCAAAAAACTAAAGAACTCAGGACTAGAAATGAGAGAAAGAATGCTCATTTTATAATCACCATGGAAGATGAGAGAATTGGAATTATCAGCTTGGATATGTGAATTTCTAAGAGATTCCCTTGAGAATCCATGACACGTATGAAACAAGATTCCAAGTGTAGGACTGTATGATGCTTGGAAGTCAAACTTGGCTAAAGATGGAACAAAATCTCCAATATGTCATATGACACCTCAAACCCACTTAAATCCAAGAATCTATGACAATGGAAGCCAAATATGGATGTGTGTAAGGGAATAAGAATATATGGAGTATGACATATCTTAGAAAATTTTCAATGGAGAATCCACAAGGTGTCATGCCCATGTGTCAATATTTTGTGGAATATTTGAATTAAAAATCCATTATTCTAGACAAATAGAAATTAGTAAAAATGGAATTAATGGTGTAAAATGTGACTTAGGAAATTAAGAATTCTCATAGTTTGTGAATGATAAACCAATTAATTAATAAAATATCAATTGATTTAGGAGGGTAGTTAAGGAGAATAATTAGTAAAATAACATAGGATTAAATTATGGGTTGTTTAATCCTATAGAGAAAATTAGTAGATGATTGGCCAGTTTGATTTGATAAGTGTGATAGTATCCTTTGATGAAATGTGATGATAATGGAGATTAACTAAAGTGATGATGGATAGACCAAAGACATAGTCAAATTGATTGATTGATTGAAATTGATAGCATGCCAAGGACACATGACATGAAATTAAAGACACGTAACATTTAACTGACATTGTAAAATGCTATAAGATCGAGATTGGTTGATAGGATTGATCATAATAACATCAACAAACACTGTCAATTTTATTAAATGGTTGAAAATAATATGATCTAATACTGAGAGACTCAACAATGTCAAAGATCAGATGATGTGAATGATAGTTTGACCTAGCACTAAGAGCCATGATAGTACTAAGGTTAGATTGATAAGATTTGATAGATTGATAGGTTTCCAAGGCACTGAAAACCACAAAAATGTCTAGGATTGGACAAATGATAATAGATTTAGGATGTTTGACATGTTCTGGGTTGATTAAGATTGATTCTAAGTGATTCCAGGCAGATTTGGGGTGATTTTGAGTTGATTTGAAATAGTTTTGAGTTGATTTCAAATGGTTTCAAAATGACATGAAATTGATGTAAAAGAGGATACAAATGATGACAGATACTATTGAGATATGATCAAGTTGGACAAAAGATTAGAGTTAGTGGAATGAGAAAATGGGATGAATTAGTATGAAGAAGTGATGAAATCGTAGATGTGAACCATTTTTTAGTGTCTACTTTTTGCCCCTCTTTGATACAATGTGATTTAGAATGTTGTATCAAACAATGCTAAAAAAAAATTCATAAAAGCATGCCCTAGTAATGGTGATATATATTTATGCCTCCTCAATAAATTGACCAACATAGGCATATGATAGGTTGATTTCATCAACAATTAGAAAACAAAACCATAGATACTAATGGATCAAAAATTAGAGCTAAAATGTGAAAGTTATGGGATCCAAAGTGCAAAAGGACATCACAACCAACACAAAAAGGGCCTCTTGCACATCCATCTAGGTAGAAACAAACTATAAAAAGGCTTGGATATGGTTTTGAAAGTCATTTTCACCTTCACTTTTGGGAGAAATGAGCTCTGAAGCAAGGAAAATGAACTGGCTACCCAGGGAGCAACACCATTATGAACAACTGTGTACCTTCCAATGGTGGGTAGACATAGGAACTTCAATGAGTACATTGATGCTTTCTTCATTCTTTTTATGCTTTTTTATACTTTTCTATACTTTTTCATGCTTTGCTATGCTTTTTAGACACGTAGGAATTAGTCAAGGTCAAATGAGGATCCTGGGGCCAGGTTAGGGCATCCAAACATTCCAACTACAACCAAATCATAGCCAACTGCATAGTGGGTGCACTTGTCATGCCCAAGTGCACACTAAGTGCACTTGGTATGACCAAGTGTGCCATGGGTGTAGTTCAAGGCCCCAATTGTGCCCTAGGATGCTCTCGGGCTTCGAATGGGGTTTAGATAGTCCCAAATTGACCCAAAACTTGGGGTGGACTAGCATAACCCTAGAGGGATGTTAGAAATGTGTTAAGATTCACTCAAAGGTAGTTAAAGTGGTCAAGCTTTGGTCAAACTTAGGATAGATGTAGGTCAAACTCAGCTAAATGCTAACAAAGAACAATGCAAAGGGCCCGAAAGAGTGCAAATGGACTTGAAATGACCTGAAACTTGGACCACATGTTCAAAACCCTAGGAATATTTTAAAACATAGGTTAATTAAGGCCAACATGCTTAGAAAAAAAGACAAACCTTGTCAAAATTAGCTCGAATGGAGGAAGAAGGCTGACAGATAGATAGGGATAGGCTCAAAATGATGCAAATGAGCTTAAAGTGACCTAAAACTTGGTAACATGTTCAAAATCCTAGAAAGAGTTCAAAAAATAAGTCAAATTAGTCAAAAATGATAAGAAAAAGTAAAAATTAGTCAAACTAGAGTCAAACTAAGTCAAACTTGGGTCAAAAGTAGGCTAAAATAGATACAAAACCATAGAAGGTAAACATAGGCTATATGGTTATGCAGGAGGAGCTACCGCTATTATAAATGAGGGGACATAGGCACAGAGTCTTATGTTACATCACCAGATGATATCTATCGAGCAAGGGATCTTGGCTGGTCTTGGTTTATATCATATTACTTTAATATCGGAGGTGAGGGGCAACAGAGTCCTATTGACAATATTAACTAAGAGATGGCACTCGGGGATGAGTTTGTTCCATCTACCAATAGGAGAGGCTACAATGACCCTTGAGGATGTAATGAATACCCTCAGGATATCAATTCATCAAGAATTATTAGTGTACAACCCAGTGACTAGATGAGTAGCATTTCACCAATTTTTTGGATGTGGAGATGTGGAGCTAGGCATCTATGATTATGAGATTTGATGGGACCTATTAGTGGCACACCATGATCGGTTGGTAGTGGTGATCTACTAGGTGATTGGTGGGCTATTAATACCAAATAAGCAGGGACATCGATTTCCCATTGGATGGGGTTGAGTGTTAAAGTGGATGGTGATGGAGGGGACTATGGTTTCCTAGGGCCCATGCATGTTAGGGATGTTGTATTACTATCTAGATTAGGTAGACTATAGATGTGCTTTGACATTTAGTACTAGGGGTACATTGTTATAGATTTGGGCTTATGAGCACATTGCAATATTCTAGCCATTTCTTGAGAGGGAGTTAGTAGAGGACATGCCATATGCATATAGTTATAGAGGCATACTAGTATGGGGACCATTAGGATATACAAGGTACTTCTAACATCAACTAGAGACTATAACACAGTTCATCTGGAGACCTTACAAGGATTGCCTCAGATTGGATGATGATGATATTCACCTATTATACCATAGAAAAGAGCATTATCTCATAGGGAACACAGTGATTGGGCACTTGGTGATAGAGATGTACCTACCAGAGTAGGTACACAGATAGTTTGGTAAGATATAGGATGTATCGACTATTCTAGCATTATTTGCCCAGTCCAAAGTAGAGGTTTGAGAGTGGGGAGTTCCCATCATGACATAGGTGGTGTATGCACAACTAAAGGAGTTACAATTGAGGATATGGGGAGCAACAGCAAATGTAGTTGATGTAGTTATGATGGCAGCATATGATAGATGGTTTACACAGCATTGCCTAAGGACCTTGACAGATCTAGTAGTACCAGTTCCATGAGTGAGGTCTCAGGTAGAGTAGGATGAGGATGATGATGAGGAGGAGAAGGATAAGGGAGAGGATGAGGGAGGAGATGAGGGTGATGATGAGGAGGGAGGAGATGACAATGATGATGGGGAGGAGGGAGGTGATGATAATGTGGGGGATGATGATGAGGATGCTAAGGGAGAGGATGAGGGAGATGATTATTAGGATGTATAGGGAGAGGATGAGGGAGACGATGAGGATGGGGAGGAGGGAGAGGATGATGAGGGAGAGGATGGGGATGACTATTGGGAGGCTAGGGATGATGGTGGTGAGTGAGGTGATGAGGATGATATAGGTATAGGTGTAGCTATGATGGACATGGAGGGGGATCCAATGGATTACACTGATAGGACACACGTACTAGTATAGGCAAGGCCTAGCCAGTTAGAGCTAATGGAGGTGATTAGAGGTCTATGAAGTTAGTTAGATTGGGTTGTGGTAGAGAAGGACTTAGTGACAATAGAGAGAGATTAGGCTATGGATGAGAGGGATGTCATAGTGCATAGGGTAGAGATGGTAGTGTAGGAGTCTTAGGAGTTCATTAGCAACATCAAAGATGTGAACTTCTAAGAGATGGTGATGATGATGAGCATGGCACAGATGGAGATATAGTATTGGAGGGATCAGTATGAGAGAGTTCTGCCACTAAAGTAGAGAGTAGAGAGCTTTCATGCATTGAGATCTCACTCACATTGGACATAGAGGACATAGAGTAGTGTAGGGGTGATGCAACCAATGAGGCCACCACAGATAGTAGAGGGGTCATCCTTGAGGTTGGATTGAGGTTGTGAGACTAGGGACAACACAAGGTGGCATTGACATGCTCATGTATAGAGGGGCTTCTTTGTTTTTCTTTTTGGTTTTCTATTATGCTCTTTCATGGTTCACAACTAAAGGAAATTAGTATTGATGTAAACCATGATCACATACTCTGATACTTTTTGAGACACTTATGAGATGCAACTATGTTATGATGACTATATGTGATGGTTTATGCATATGTTTTATATGGTTTATATGGATGAATTTATGCTCTTTTATGTGGACTTTTATATAATGACATCATGCGTTGGTTTATCACATGTTATGCTTAGAAAATGAAATCTTTATGTTTTTCGCATGTTTTTCCCATGAATGAATGCCTAATGAAATGTAAATGATATGAAATGAATGCAAATGAAATGTAAAATGAATGCAAATGAAATATAAACTGAATGCAAATGAAATGTGAAGATAATATAAATGCCATTTTTATGCAAAGATGTATTGCTTTGGATTGTTTTGAATTTTTGACATATGCAGGGATGCAAGATAACAATGCTTATGATGTATTAGAGTACAAGACCAAGGTAGCAGATGAAGAAGGCATAGAAGATAGAGAAGATGAGGCAAGGAATTGTTAGTATGATGAGAAGAATTTTGCTTTTGTAAAGTGCACTATATGTCATATGGAGCTTTATTTTGATATGGCAAATGGAAGGCAATGCATCATGGCATAAAGGGCCAAAGTGAAAAATGCAATCCTTTTGTGTAAACAAGCACAATGCAAATAGAAAATGACTTTGTCCTTCCTAAGGAATATGTACATGTCTCAAACTCTCAAAGGTACATTTTAATAGATAGAAAATAAAAGATGACCAGGAACCATCCTAGCTACTCTCATAGATTAGTTTATATCATCGAGTAGCATAGGAACATGATCAAAGAAAAAATAAATCACTCACTAAACAGTGTGAGCCAATAGCTATTCTTATCCATTATTACTTTCTTTTTTAGTGTTTTAAGTCTTCATATAGTGTTTGACAGGTTGATCATGTGATAGTTTTGTTTGTGGATTTAGTTGATAGGTTCATAGTGACATGTTGGATTGATGATTGGTTTACATTGCTCAGATAATGTCATTGTCATTGAAGTACAGTGCTTTAAGTTTTAGTCTACAAAAGTGGGAGTGTTTATGCAAAAGGGATGATTGTCTACAAGGTTTATTACAAATTTTTTATGGGTTTTGTGATTTTTGGGGTTGTGGGGGGATATTTGATGTTTTTGTGTTATTGGTTTCTTTAGGATATTTTACATTTTTAGGGTTTATTTCAGGACATTTTTTTATTTTTGTGGATTTTTGTAGGACATTTTATGATTCTTAGTGCTTTTTTCAAGACATTTTATGATTTTTAGTTTTTTTTTAGGACATTTTATGATGTGTAGTGAATTTATTTAGACATTTTATGGTTTTTAGAATTTTTTTAGGATCATATTTGAATTTTTAGGATTTTCCAGGATCGTATTTGAATTTTTAGGATTTTTTCATAATTGTAAAAGCATATACAAGTGTTAGCTCCGATCCATTATGTGATAAGTTTAATGGATAAAAAGTGCTTAGGGATATGCCCCTAATTCAAGTTCAAACTCATGCACTGTGTAGGTAATATACCACCAGACAAGATACAAACTATGTACAAAGGCCAATGACAGAGCATGTACAAACTAGTGATGCTTTGGGTAAGATAACAATGGACATTAACCAACTTGTGGGCCATGATCAAGGACTAGGGATGGCTTGCATTACAAAGGATATAATTAGGGATTGACAAAAGGGGAAAAGAAATAGATGGAATCCTGATAGATGGAGGAGCAACAACTAATTACACATGGCACCTATTTGCTAGGTTTTCACCATGGTACTTGCCCAAAGCACCTATTTGCCAGGTTTCCACATTTGGATGAAATTTTTCTCTTGACTCAAATTTTTGTGCCAAGGTTCCTTTTTTCCAAGTTTTCATCAAGGCATCCATTTTTTGATGAACTTTTTTCACTTTTTTCTTTTCTTTTTTCAGGACTTTCTGCTATTTTTTGATTTTTTTTAGGATTTTTTTTCTTCTTCTTTTTTTGATTTTTTTTTAGGACTTATACACATAATCAAGTGTAGTACTTGAAAAGATGCATGTTGTTGATGGACATGGGTAGTGGTTCACCCTCTAGAGTCACAAGCTGATATACTTTGAACCCAAATGATGCAATAACTACATAAGGTCCTTCCCAATTTGGTTCAAATTTGCCTTGTTTTTCTCTATGCTACTGAGTCTTGTAGTTCATCTTTTGGACCAGATCACCAATCCAAAAATGATGACGTCTAAATTTCTTTTTATAGCTTCATTTGAGTTAGTTTTGGTAATCTTTCAAATGTGTCAAGGTAGCTTGTCTCTGTTCATCAAGCATTTCCAGTTCATGGAGTCTAGATATGCAGTAGTTTTCATCATCAACAACATCTTGTAGGAACACTCTCAATGATAGAATTTAAACTTCAATGGGAAGTATGGCCTCAGTGCCATAGACAAGAGAGTATGGTGTTGTGCTAGTAGGAGCATGCACACTCATTGATTAGGCCCAAAGAGTTGGAATTAGTTGTAGGTGCCAGTCTCAGCTAGAATCATTGACAGTCTTTTGGAGAATCTTAACAATTGTATTATTAGATTCTTTTGCTTGGCCATTTCCTTGTGGATGGTAAATACTAGAATATCCATGGTATATGTTGTATTTCTTGTAGAGCTTGTCCACATATTTGTTTTGAAATGAACTACCATGGTCAATAATAATGGCCAAGGGTACTCCATATCAACATATGATGTAGTTTTGAATAAACCTTGAAATCTACTTTCCAGTGGTGAAGGTTAGAGGGATAGTTTCAATCCACTTGGTAAAATACTCTATTGTTGTGATGATGAACTTATGACCATCAGAGGAAGGAGGAGAAATAGCTCCAATAAGATCAAATGCCCATTGTGAAAAGGGCCATGGAGATATGATAGGCTACAAATCTAGTGCTAGTGTGTGGTTTAGATTCCTATGTATCTAGCACTTATGGCATGTTTTAGTGAAATCATAGGAATCTTGTTTCATGGTTGGCTAATAATATCTAGGTTTGATAAGTTTATTGGCTAGACTTAGACCATTGAAATGACCTCCACATATACCTTAGTGAACCCCGTGTAAGGTAGTTTTAGCTTCTTGCGAGTCAAGGAATCTAAGAAGGGTTTGGTCAAAGGATCTCTTGTAAAGGGTATCATTGATGATGATGTATCTACTGGCTTGCTAGATAAAGGCTCGACATTAATTTTTTGATAAGTTGGGTGGTAGGATTTGGGCGTGTAGGTAATCATAAATGTCTTGATACCAGGGAGAATCGAGTCCAATGAGTTTGCACACAAACTCAGATTAAGGGAGCTTGAATTTTAGAATCAAAAGTTGCTCAACAAGTAATTCACAACATTCCACATTTTGAGGCATATCAATCATAGAAGTGATGGTAGCCATAGCATTAGCTTTCTTTTTGTGTATTCTTGGTAACTAATGAAAAGAGATAGTGACAAATTTAGATTTAAGGAAATCTACCATCTGCTTGTATGACATTAACTTATCATCTTTGGTTTCATAGTAATCATTAACTTGGTGGATGACCAGTTGGGAATCACCAAAAACTTGTAAATGTTGAATGTTCCATTAGATAGCTATCTTGAGTCCTGTGTTCATTGCCTCATATTCCACTATGTTTTTGGTACAATGAAATGCTATCCTATATGTTGGGGATTATGTCTCCTTGGGGAGTGATAAACATAATGCCAGCTCTTGAACCATTCCTTATATGTGATCCATCAAAGTAAATCTTTCGTTCATTAGCTATATCTATGTTAAATATGGCTTCATCAAGAAATTCTATCAACATGGGATGATCATCTTTCATAGGTTCTTCTGCTAACTGATCTGCTATCACTTGCCCTTTTATTTCCTTTCTTTCTACATATTCTATGTCAAATTCACTAAGGATCATGACCCATTTGGCTAAATGTCTTGTGAGAGCAGCCTTGCTTAGGAGATAATTTAGTGGGTCAATCTTAGAGATGAGCATTTTTTTCTAATGGAGCATGTAGTGTTTTAGCTTTTAGGCTACAAAGACAACAACAAGGCAAGCTCATTCAATGAGTGAATAATTTAGTTCATACCCCACAATTGTTCTACTAATGTAATACATGGCTCACTCTCTTCCATGTTCATCATTTTGTGATAAGAGAGCTCCTAGCATTGTATTTATAGCAGATATGTATAGAATAAATGGTTTTCCCGAAATAGGAGCCATTAAAACTAGTGGATGTAGAAGATAATCATTGAGCTATTGGAAGGATTCTTGACACTACTTGTTCCATTGAAAGGATACTCCCTTAAGTAATAGGTGTTGAAAGGAGTGACACTTATTTGCCAGTTGTGCAATGAATCTACAAATAGATTGTAATCTTCCTTGTAGTCCTCTTAAGGTTTTTAGATTTGTTGGAGGAGGCATGTCAAGTATTTCTTTTACTTTCTCAAAATCCACTTCAATGCCCCATTGAGAAACATGCAACGTCCCCATAACTCAACTTCACTACAATTTTGTTTTGTTTCAATTTAACCCAAAAATAAATAAATAAATATTTTATCATCCCCGTTCACACAACTCCCCTTAACTGCATTCAACTTGTACTTCGAAGAAAACATATTAAAGCATTTGATCAAAAAACATAAAAAGTTATCATTGCCGTTGCAAGAACAGTCTTTAAAATCCATGCATTTAAGTTACACTTCCGAAAAAGATTAAATCCTTAGTTTTATTCTAAATTATTTTAAAAAGAAATATAACAGTTGCATGATCGAAATCTAAGAATTAATAAAAATAGAAAACAAACTACATAATTGCACAAATAAGAAGCATTCAAATTAAGTCATTGTAAGTTATATATATATATTGAGAACCATCTTATCATAAAAAAAAGTCCTAAATCATCGTATGAGTAAAACAATCCTACAAGGCGTGACACTATTGTCTTGAGACAATGCCCATCTTTGTCACAGGGCCCCAAATACACACTTTTTTGGATTTAGACAGAGCTTATAGCTTTCCATTCTATTGAATATATAATCTAGGATTCCCAAATGATCCTTTCTTTTATAGGATTTGCAAAGTAAGTCATCAAAATAGTCTTAAATGAGGATGTGCATGAAATCATGGAAGATGGTAGTCATTGCTCTTTGATATGTTGCCCCAACATTTTTAAGACTGAATGGCATAACATTCCAATAGTATGTTCCCCAAGGGCATGTAAAAGTTGTTTTATGTTGATCTTGAGGAGCTATTCTTATCTAATTATAGCTGAAAAAACCATCCATTAGTGATAACATCACATATCTAGCTATCATGTCTACAATGATATCTATATTTGGTAAAGGGAAATCATCCTTGGGACATGACTTGTTAAGATCAAGGAATTCAGTGCATATCTAGATGCCCCCAAATATTTTTCTTACTAGTAATAGATCAGATATCCACTTTGCATAATCAAGGGGTCTTATGAAGCTGGCATTCAATAATTTCTTCAATTTAGCTTTGACAAGGAGGTCAACTTGAGGATGCATCTTTCTCAACTTTTTCTTTACTGGTTTCACTCCTAGTTTTAGTGGTAAGTGATGAAGGACTAGTTTAGGATCTAATCTTGGCATGTCTACATAAGACCAGGTGAAGTTGATCTACCTCTCTAGAAATAATTTGACAAAGTCATCTTTTTGCTTCGGTGATAAGGAGGCTGCAAAATGTATGATCTCGGGGTTGTTAGGAGTTCCCAAACTAATCTCTTCTATCATTTCCACAAGTAATGTTGATCTTTCCTTCAATGGGGTTGTGTCCAATCTTCTATCCTTAGACACCTCAGAGAGGTTTTCATGCTTGGATACATCCTTTGTTTTTACTTTTTCATGGTCTAATGGTGCCTTGTAGTTTTCACCAAGAAACCTACTTTTGTCTTTTTTTTCTATTTTTTCAATTTTGTGATTGGAAGATGGAGTTGACTCCCCAAAATATGCCATGATGTTTAGATCAATGGAAGATCTAGGCTTGTGATTTCCTTGTGGTAAATATTCACAAAGCTTAAAGAATTCTATGATGGCATCATCATTTTCAAACTTGTCAAATGTTGGTGGTCCTTGTTGGTCCCAATCAATAAGCTTGGGGAAAACTAGGGAAATGCCATCATTGGTGTTGAATAAGTTATGGTCAAAGGCATATATATGGATATCTACTTTAGTGATATCATTGGGATCATTTTCAAAAGTAGAAGGGCTTGGATCCTAGAATGTTTGGATCCAAGGTGAAGAATTGGTTTGAGTGATAGGTGGATTTACATGTTTATCTTCCATAGATAGGCTATTGGGGTCAGAAAACATATGATCAAGACCAAGGGAGGTATTAGGATCATCAATTTTGGATATAGATTGGGTGGATTTGGGTTGGGTGTTCTTAGATTCCTTTTAATTATTTGGAGCATTCACATCCTTAGATAAGGATGACTTAGTATTAGGAAGACCCAAGACAAATGGTTTGAATCCAAGTCCCAAGCTATGAGGTTGTCCTGATGTAGTGATGGGTTGAACAATGCCTTGCTTTTGATGTCCTAGACCACTACATCCATCATATCCCTTTTTCTGAATGATGGTGAATCTAGGTCCATACTTGTTAGTGGATATAGGAGTAAGTTCTTGTTCTACATTAGCCTTTTCAATCCATGTAGAAGTGTTTTCATAGACATGTTCTTCATGTAGTCCACCTACACTAGTGAAAGCCACAGAAGGTTTCTTTTGAAATGTGAACTTAGGCTTGTTCTATATAAGCTAAGGTTTACCATATGACTTGGGAGATAAAGAAAGTTTCCCAGTGTGAAAGGTATGTGACATGGAATACTCACCACAACCTTGGTCTTTAATTTTGAGCTTTCCTTTGAATGCGGGTGTGAGTGTGGAAGGATCAACATACTTGGAGGACTTGAGTGGATTTTTTACATGGTTTATCAGGATTTGGTATGTAATGGTTCCTCTAAGATTTGTGTAGAATTGGAATGGATCTAGATCACCAGGGATGGTGACCTCTATATTGTCATAGGAGAATTTTAAGCACTGGTGATATGTAGAAGGCACTATTTTCATATCATGGATCCATGTGTGGCCTAGTATCATGTTACAATTCATTTCTATATCTATGACCTAGAATAAAGTGTTCTCAGTAGTTGGACCAACTCTAATAAGTACAATGATGAACCCCATAGAGAAGTGTTCACCATCATCATAGGCTTTTATTGTGATTCTTTGAGAGGGATCCACATCATCCTTAGAATAACCCAAACCCTTGACAACTTCAAGTGTACAAATATTCAACCCTACTCCTCCATCTATCAAGACACATCTAACCTTAACATTATGGACAATGACTTCAAGGTGAAGAGGATCATTGTGGTTGGGTCTATCTTTAGGAATATCCCAAGGTGAAAAGGTGATATGTTATGATGCAGATAGGTTCTCCACCATGGCTTGGAATTGGGCAACATCAATGTTATCTGGGACTACTAACTCTTTAAGGGCTTGATCCAAGATCTTCTAATGTTGGGGAGATGCACGTAGTAGGTCCAAGATGGATATTTGTGCAAGGGTCTTGCTAAGAAATTTAACAAGGCTATAATTAGATGAAGTAGGAGCAATGGGTCTACTAGGGGGTGTAGGTCTAGTAGAAGTAGTAGGTCTAGATGGGGCTCTGGGTAGGGTGATCTTGGTACAGCATGTAGTGATAGTGCAATGAGGGTCTTCATCCTTTAAGGTGAATGTGGATATGCAAGAATATGACTCATTGAAATAGTTAATGGTGTATTCATATCTATTGTGTGTGTAATACACATTACCTTGTGAGTTTGAGTTTGAACTAGAGGGTTTCTGTTTGTTTTGATTACCCAAAGGATTTTTGAAGATAGTGTGATTAGAGTTGGATGCTCGTAGTGATGGATCAACTATGATTACACCATCATCAATAAGGTCTTGTATTGCATGCTTTAGTTGGAAACATTATGAGGTTTTATGTCTTTTAGTGCAAGATGGTAATCATAGAATTTTTTATCATCCTACAAAGATGCTTTATTTAGTGGTTCATCTTTGATTGGGGCTAACTGTAGGAAGTTATTACTGAGTAATTGTTGAAGTGAAATTTCAAGAGGTATCCCCAATGGTGTGAATTTTCTATCTTTGGTTCTAGGTTGACTTTGAGGTCCATCTTGTGTGGAAGTCTCAGCATTTTGTTGTGGAGGTGGTATTTGATTGGGATTTTGTGAATTTTTAGGGTTTGCACCTTTCAAATTCAATTGAAGTTGTGCTATTCTAATTGTACATGCATCCATAATGCCATCATTGGTCACATTCTTGTTCTTGGAGAAGAATTTTGCCTTGTCATTAGATGAGTTGGTGTTTGTGTTTTCCTTATTCATCTTGAGGATTCCCTTATGGATAAGAGCATCTTCAGTACTAGCCCTTTTTTCATCAATTTAGATATGGTGCTTGGAATTTTGATTTTGAGTTCATACATTAAGTCAGGGACCAGGTTTTCAATGCACAAGTTAACTTGTTGTTCTTCACGAATGTCTAGTGAACATTGACTAACTAAGCTTCTCTAGCATAATAAGAATGTGATAAATGGTTCTCCTATCTTTTGTTTGGTTGAGCACAAATTGGAGAGTGTCACCTCATTTGTAATGTTAAAGGAAAAGTGCAAGATGAACTTGTCTGCTAGCTCTGACTAAGATTTGATAGTACTAGGAAGTTTGGAGTACCATTCAAGTGTGGGCCCACCTAGAGAATGAGGGAACAATCTCATGGGGTAAGTGAGCTCATCACTAAGTTTGGTACAAGAGGTGAAAAATTTTAGATGTGATCAATGGGGTTGCCTTTTCCTTGGTATTTTTCAAATCTTGGAGCCTCAAAGTGTTATGGGAATGGAGGCATATATAGACTTTTATCAAATGGATTAGGGTGTAGATTCCTTTTTATATATAGAGCCTATTTTTTTGGACTCCCAATGCCTCGACTTGTTTGGAAAGTTGTTTGAATTGTTGTAATAGCTCTTCATTAGGGTTTTGCACAATAACTTTTCCTTCAAGTCTTTTGTGTCTATGAGTAGACCATTTGCTGTGGCAAGAACTATGTCTACTCAATTCTGACATTTCTATGTCTGATGAGTCTGGTGATGTGTCACTAGGTGGTGGAGGTATGTTAGTACCATGAAGACAAAAAAATCCCTATTGTGATACGTGTTGGGGTACTTGTTATGGTATTTTATGTGGACTTGTTGTAGTATTGACTACAATTGATGTACCATGTGTTGTTGTTGTGCCATTTTTTGTAGTTGTTGTTGGGATACCTCTATTGGTTGCATATGAGACAATGTATGTGATTGTTGTTGTAGAGGTATATATTGAGGTTATTGTGGCATGTACTATTGTTGTAACAAATGTTTTTGGTATTCAATTTGTTGCTTAAGGCATCTTCGGTATTCCAATTATTGTTTGAGTTGCTCTTGTTGTTTTGCAAACATGGACTTTTGTTGTTGGAATTGTTGTTGATACATTGCATGGAATTCAAGTGGGTTTACATTGGAATTTTTTTTAGGGACATTAGATGCTTGCACCACTTGAGGTTATTGTTGTTGTGGTTGATGTTGTTGTTGATATATATAATGTGTTTTGGAAACATTAAGTCCTTTCACTATTTCAATTTGATGTTGTTGGGGTGGTTGGTTATGTCCTTGAGAATCGATCACCATGTTGGTATTGTTGTTTTCCAACCTTTGCATATTAGAGGTTTCTCCTTGGGACATCATAATGATTTGACAATGAGGAATGTTCCTTTTGGGAATAGGTGTAATATTAATAAGACTTTTCCTTTGTGTGTCAATAAGAATTGTTGCACTTGATGTTTCACATGGTGTACTCGTGGGAGGTGCCATACCATTTAATGTCATAACACTTGGTAGAGTTAGAAGCAAAGGTGCACTTTGTTGATTTTCCTCCAAAGGAGGTATGTTTGGCATCCCTAGAGTGCAAGTCCCTTTAGGCACATCTTTTTGTTGCACCATGTGATTGAGATTAAGTCTTAACATCATCTTGGGATATTTAGGAAGAGTATTGTTTCCCTTCATTGGTTATGGTTCATCAAACAAGGGATTAATGTTGATGTGTTGAAATGTACTTTGGAGGATTTTGATGGTTGATTCTTGATGGGACCTTATAGATGCCATTATTTTGTTTGAAAACTCCAAAGGTTGTTTTCCGTTAGCTAATTCCAAATTGATCATGGGTTATATGTCTTCAATTCTTGCGTTTGTTTGATTTTTGGACTTAGGTCCCTCCAAGTTTGGATTAAATTTGAAAAATTCTTGGGCTACCAAAACTTTGAAGTTCTTGTAGAAATTTTTGTCTTGACATGCCCTAGCAATTTCTTCATTAGTGATGCCATAATTAGTGTCAATGTCATCACTTAGGTGTACAATACCTTGTTGTGTGTTTGATTAATTGGAGTTGAAGGTACTTGTGTTGGGTTTACTAAATTCAAAGGAGTGTGTTTGTTCATCCTCGAGTGTGGTTGGTACACTTCCACCTTTGGGTGGTATTGGCATGAATATAGGTTCAAAATTTGGACTCCATTGAACCATCAAATCTAGGGGAAGCTTTGAAGGAAATGTCATAGTAGACATATTACTTAGGGTTTGTTGGGTCATCTCTTGATTATGGTGGTCTTGTAGATACATGTTTAAGGGGTCTACAAGTAAAGGTTGTGATGCCTCAATTTAATCTTCATCAAATGTTTGTTGGAATATTTTTCTCTTCTTTTGTCTTGGACAAGGTTTTGGCTATGTTGACACCTCAGAAAACAAGGGTTGATAAAGTTCTTTGGGTCTCTGAGATGATTGTGTCCTAGTGAGTGCTAGCATGATACCTAAGGATGAAAATAAGTAGAGGAAAATCTAAATGGACTCCTTGCCTCCCAAGTGCAAACCTAAACTACCAACTATGCTCAGATAGTACCAAGTGTGCCCTTGGTGCACTTAGGGCCCTAAAGGTAAGCAATTGGTAAGTAGAAAGTATGCAGTTGGTAAATAGAAATGTCGAGGTGCCTATAATGCAGAAAATGAATGATATGAGTGATTTTGAGTGTTTTCTAGGGTTTTAGGACTATATGAAGGCTATGAAAGTATAGATTAGGGTTTTGGAACCTAAGATGAAATTCCTAATTACCAAGTGCACTCTGAAACTACCAACTACGTACCTAAAGTGTGTAGTTGGTAAAATAGGGGTATAATTGGTAATATAGGTCAAAACTTGATAAGTAGGATATGGGTATGCAAGATATGAGTTTTTTTGGACTATTAGGTGTTTAGGGATGTTATGCAACCTAGCAAGGTGTCAAATGAACTATGGTTTTGGTATGCAAGATACAAATGTCCTAGGGAAATCGTGCAAATGCAAATGTGAATGATGTTTTGGATTTTGACTAAAGGGTATGCAAAACGAAGATTAAGGTATACAAAATGAAGGTCAAGGTTTGATTTTGGACTTGGTAATGATGTTAGAGGTTGATGAATTCAAGGTGGACTATACGAGGGATGGTGTGCTAAGTTTGATAATGATGCTTGGATTATGCACAATGAGGACAAGTGACCAAGGAGACAAGTCGGTTGATAGACAAGTTGATAGGGTTTGATATTAGGGATGATGCTAGGGTTTTGAAGAATGCAAAATGAGGGGGGTTATACCATTAGGGTAAGTCAAAATGATGTTTAGGGATACTAGGAATATGATGATGCTTATGATAAGGGTATATGCAAGGTTTTGAACTTAGGTAAAATCTTTAGAAAGTATTTTGTTTAGGAGTTTAACCTTATAAAGATGGACTTTGGATCTTGACCAAAAAGTGATAAAAGGTAAAAAGATCAAGTCAATAAAGATGAAAAAGTCAAATCTATCAAGACATAGATAGGGTTCGACCAAATAAAATGATGAAAAAGACAAAAGGACTAGTCAAGATCCATCATCCATCAATGCTAGGAGATACTCTAGGACTCATACTTTGTTTAGATTTTTTACTAAATTCAAAGGTTTTGGGGTTCAAAATGATGTTTAGGGGGTTCAAAATTATAATGATGCTAAGCAGATATGCAATATGCAAAGCTCCTAAGATGAAAAATGATATTTTGGGTCAAATGTAGAATGATGATGTACAGTGGCATCTAAATGCAATTTTAGGGTCCCAAAATGGTCATATAGGTGCCCAACTATGCTCTAAACACACCAAGTGTGCTCCAATAGTACCAACTATGCCTATGGTGTATTCGGTAATTTCATGGTGCAGTTGGGAGACTGGGTTGAATGGTTGTTGGTTCTGAGTTGGGTGATTGTCAAGTTGTTATGCCAAAAAGCTAGTATGTTAGGGATGATGTTTTCATGGATTAGGAGATGAAGAATGAAGGTCACAACCTAGGGAATGATTTCCTAAGTGAAGACTATGAAGGTTAGGAGGTGCAGAATGCAGATGAGGGCATGCTACTACATAGGGACCTATCCAGGTACTTATGGACAACTTTGAAGCCTTAAAATGTTGTTCGAAAGCCCAAACTAGGTTCTTAGACTACCAAGTGCACTTTGATAGTACCAAATATGCCTATCGTGTAGTTAGGGCTAGTTTGGGTGCATTTGGTAGTTTTGGAACGTAGTTGGGAAACTAGGCTGAAATTGAAGCAATTTTAAGTACTAGGGTTTCTAGATTGATGTCACAATGAGCTAAATAGTAGAGGACAATGCTAAGACTAGAAAAAAGGTTGAAAATGATGTTTAAGACACCTAAAGTTATGGTTAAATTTTACAAGATGAAGTTTGGGTATACAAAGATGCAAGATCAAAGATGCAAAGTGCAAATTTTGAGGTTGAAATGTAAAAAACTAAGGGATGCAAACTAAACCCTAATGAATGCAATATGAAAGATGAGGGATACTAAGTGAGGAATAAAAGATGTAAGATGAAGCCTATATGATGCAAGTACAAGGCTTAAACTAAGGTGAATGCAAGTGGGTTCTATGCAAGGATGAAACCTATGTTATGCCAAGCACATTTAGGATCACAAGTTGCCATGTTTTCTAAGCCTTTAATGTATTTTACCAAAGTTTGCAAAGTTTTGACTAAGGTTGTAATGTTTAGATAGTGTTTGATGTTTTCACAAGGTTTTAACAATATCCAAGATGTAAATTTGCAAATTGTCTTTTATCTTGATTAATGTTTTACACACACATAAGACCATTAAGACAAGAATAGATGTTGTTAAAAGTGAACAGTCACACCACAACCTAGGCTTTAGGACTATATCCACCAAATCCCTACTTGAACCAAAGTTTAGCTACACTTATCTAGAGTGGAAAATGTAGGATCTTAACACCATAAGCTCCCCCTTATAGTGCACTCACTTCTCAGGGCTACCAAGATCTGCTTCCCAAGGGGCATAACTTCCCAAGGGACTGTTGTCTCTACTAAGGATAGTGAGAATGTAGGATGTCTTCATGGGGATAGGTGACCCCTTGAGCCAATGGATAGAAAGGATTTTTACAATTAGAACATAGTTTTTAGTAGGAGCATTTCATTTGGCAAGTGAATGATAAACTTCCTTAGAAAGTCTCCTAGCCCTGAGAACCAGGGTTTGATACACCAGAAGGGTACTGGAGGAGAGCTATCACTCAACAGTACCACTGACATATCTTTCATTGTAATCAAGTTTTATATAGTGGTTGGAATATTGACCTGGCTTTTGGCTCATTACCACTCTGAAGTTCTCCCCTTGCATACCCAATATTCAGTATCTTGGTCCAAGGCAGGCTTCCTATTGAAGTCACACAAATTTCTTGTACGCCCAAGATCCATGAATGGCAAGGGGAGAGGATACATCCATATAACCCATAGGGTTTTAAAAACTATAGAAACACCAAGAAGAAAAGAAAAATTTCATTTTATGCACCAAAAAAAGTGTTATCTAATCTAGTAAATCCACACACATGGTTTTGACAAACACATAAGATCTTTGACAACATCCTGCGAACAAAAATTAGCAGTTTTAAAGGATTATGTATTCATCCAATGATTACCAAATGCTATAAATAGACCATCAGTAACACAAAAACATCTATCCTAGGTCCTAGAAAGAAACAAAAACCCTGGATGCAAATTTTGAGTTATGTGTGTGCTTTTTGTGAACCAGGTGCACTCTAACAGAGTAGACTACACCCCTGAAGTTCAGAATGACCCAGAATGCCCCCAAGTGTGTTCACACTATGCTAACTATGCACATGGTTCACTCGGGGCCCCAAAGGTAATAGTTGGTAGTTTTTGGGCATAGTTGGAAGGTCAGTTACAAACTGTGGGTAATTGAGCCCTAAATAATACCTAGAAACTAGATTTTTGAACTCTACCCTCCCAAGTGCACTTAGATAGTGAAAACTATGCCCATCATATACTTGGGGCCTAGAAGGGAATATTTGGTCATTTATAAGAATAGTTGGTAAGCTAGGAATAGAAGACAGGGGTTATGGTGGCTCCTAGACTCCTAAAACTACCTCCTAGGGGTCCCAAGTACGCCCTGATGAAGCAGAGTGCACCCTAGGATAGAAAGCTATTAGAATGCATGAAATAGAAGCATACAACCATATTACTAGTCCCCCTAATTAGGCTAGGTGTGATAAAGGAGAGAGAATAAGCCTTATACCCCTCCAAATGAGTTCCTTCCTTGCACCTACAAGCATTAACACAAGAAACCCAAGTTAGTTAAGCATGTTCACATCAGGTTCACCAATTGTAGGACCAAAAAATGGGCTAATGTCCAACATACTATGAGAAAATCAAAAACTCACTAAACATATATTGACACCCTCTAATCTACCATGAAAGCCAAATAAACAAAAAGGAAGCAACACAAGGTTAGAAACCCCCTCTTTCATTTGTAGCTCCCATGTTGTTCTTTCTTCTCCATATGATGTAGCTCCAATATTTCCTATAGTGCACACAATTTTGAATCAAAAGCCTAAGATATTGATAATGCTATGAGAATACTAGAAGATGTGATTTTAGTGATAGAGAGAGAGAGAGAGAGAGAGAGAGAGAGAGAGAGAGAGAGAGAGAGAGAGAGAGAGAGAGAGAGAGCTAAGGATTGGAAATGAGGGAAAGAATGCATATTTTATAATCAACATGGAAGATGAGAACATTGGAATTATCACCTTGGATATGAAACTTGGCAAGAGATTCCCTTGAGAATACATGACACATATGACACAAGATGCCAAGTGTAGGATTGTATGATGCTTGGAAGTCAAACTTGGCTAAAGATGGAATAGAATCTATGATGTGTCATATGACACCTCAAACCCACTTAAAGCCAAGAATCTATGATAATGAAAGCCAAATATGGACGTACATAAGGGAATAAGAATATATGGAGTATGACATATCTTAGAAAAGTGTCAATGGAGAATCCATGAGGTGTCATGCCCATGTGTCACGATGATGTCAATATTTTGTGGCATATTTGAATTAAAAATCCATATTCCACACAAATAGAAATTAGTAAAAATGGAATTAATGGTGTAAAATATGACTTAGGAAATTAAGAATTCCTATGGTTTGTGAATGATGAACAAATTAATTAATAAAATATCAATTAATTGAGGAGGTTATTTAAGGAGAATAATTAGTGAAATGGCATAGGATTAAATTATGGGTTGTTTAATCCTATAGAGAAAATTAGCAGATGATTGGCCAGTTTGATTTGATAAGTGTGACGGTATCCTTTGATGAAATATGATGATAATGGAGATTGACTAGGATGATGATGGATAGACCAAAGCCATAGTCAAATTTATTGATTGATTGAAATTTATAACATTCCAAGGACACATGACATGAATTAAAGACATGTAACATTTAACTGACATTGTAAAATGCTACATGATTGAGATTAGTTGATAGGGTTGATCATAATAACATTGACAGACACTATCAATGTTATTAAATGGTTGAAAATGCTATAATCCAACACTGAGAGACTCAAAAATGTCAAATATTACATGATGTGAATGATAGTTTGACCTAGCACTAAGAGCCATGATAGTACTAAGGTTAGATTGATAAGATTTGATAGACTAATAGTTTTCCAAGGCACTAAAAGCCACAAAAATGCCTAGGATTGGACAAATGACGATAGATTTGGGATGTTTGACATGTTTTGAGTTTATTAGGACTAATTCTGAGTGATTCTAGGTAGATTTGGGGTGATTCTAAGTTGATTTGAAATAGTTTTGAGTTGATTTGAAATGGTTTTGAGATGACATGAAATTGATGTAAAAGAGTATATGAATGATCTCAAACACTATTGAGATATGATCAAGTTGGCCAAAAGAATAGAGTTAGTGGAATGAGAAAATGGGATGAATTAGTATGAAGAAGTGATGAAACCATAGATGTGAACCATTCTTGAGCATCTACACCCACATTCCTCTGGTGTTGCACCCTATATCTTGTTGAGTCAACACACTCTCAACTACTACACCAGATATATAAACCATGGGATGTGAATGCAAGATATAGAACCTGAAATTATGTAGTGCTTTGACCATGGAAAAGGCATGTTCTTTGATTTGAGAATATTTTGACTCGTGACTCTTCAGGGAAATGCTCATGAAGGGGATAGGGGATTGAATTCCTTCTTTGTTATCTTGCATGAGGATGGCTGATGAGGTGTGTTTAGAAGCATGAAAAAAGATCATAATATCTAGCTTATAGTCAGGATGACATAATACTATAGCATTAGCAATAGTAGTTTTTATATTCTAGAAGGCTTATTTTCCTACCTCGTTCCATTTAAAACCCAAATTTCCCTTCATTGTATCCATAATACACTTAATGATTTTTGTAAAGTTAGGTATGGACCTTCTAAGGAAATTCCCTTTTTTGAAGAAAAATTTAATTTCTATTTTTCTTATAGATAGGCTTAACCTTTGAATGGCTTCAACTCATTTAAGATCAATTTTGTTACCTTCTTGAGACACTATATGACCTAGTAACTTTCCCTCTGTTATGTAGGAAATAGATTTCTTAGGATTTAGTGAGATTTCATGTTCTCGGCACCTTTATAACACCTTTCTCAAATCCTCTATGTGGATTTTACTCTTCTCTAAGAATACAGTGAGGTCATCTAGGTATATAACAATAATTTGATCTTTTAAGTCAGCAAAGGATTTACTCAAACACCTCTAAAATGTAGCACTAACACTACTGAGGTTGAAAGGCATTCTATGATATGCAAACGTACCCCAAGGGGTGGTGAAAGTTATCTTATGTTGATCTTTCTCTTCCACTTCTACCTAATTGTATCTTGAGAATTCATTGAGCATGGACATCATTTCAGCTCCAGCCACTATTTATAGTAGATAATCCATGTTCGGGAGAGTGTAATTATCCTTCAAAGATGCCTAGTTTAGATTTCTAAAATTTGCACAGATCCTTATTTCTTTGTTCTTATTTCTAACTAGTACTATATTCACTACCTAGGTAGAGTGATGAATAGGATAAATGATTCTTTCCTTTATCATCTTTTCAACTTCCCAGAATGTAGTGTCTGCTACTTTTAGATTATAATTTCTCTGCTTTTGCTAGAAGGGAGTTGCATCAAGTTTCAAGGGAATCTAATGTTTCATTTTCCTACCCTTGTAGCTTTTCAAATCTTCGTAACTCCAAGAAAAAAAAATCTTGATATTCTATGAAAAGTTTCTTGGTGGCTTCTTTCTCCTCAAGTTAGCAACACTTTCCAATATTGATCATCTTGGGACTTTGCATGTCTCCAATATTCACTCCTTCATACTCACCAGTGGTAGGCCCTTTTTCTATCATTTTTTCTTTATGTAGGTATCATTCCTATTAAACAATTTTTCTAATGATACAAAGTATTGGAGGAATGATATCACCTTACAGATGAACTTCATCAGTTTGATCTTTTTTTTTCTTTTGGTGAAGATCTTCTTGATTTCTTTCACAAAGTGTATCCTCGCAAGTAGCTTTGGCATTTTCTAAAAATATTTGTAGACTCTTGTCATTTCAAACACTTTCTAAGATTCTATATTGTCAGGAATAAAGGCTTTGTACACAATTTCTATCAGGTACTTTTTGTCCTTGAATTTTGGATAAGGGAGCAACAAGGAGGTGGAAACAACTAGTGAATCTACTTTAGAATTCATCTCTCTAGGCACTAACTCAATTGTGAATGCATCTAACCCCTCTATTTCATTCCAGACCCTATTTTTGTAATTTTTTAGTTTATGGTTCTTCACAAAAAAATTCCTTTGATCTATCACATAATGAGCTTTGCATCACCCCAAGCTTTTAGGATCTTAATCCTCTTTTCCTTCATAGCTATTATCTTGAGTAATAGAGCTTCATATTTTTCTATGTCATTTGTATTCCCAAATTCGAGTTTGAAAGCCATGGGTTCAAGCTCTCCTTTAGGAGGTATCAACACTACACTTGCACTAAACCCTAATGAGGAGCAACTTCCATCAAAATCCAATGTCCATAAAGACAATGATTCTTCCTCTTCACTAAGGATTTGATTTCCCAGGACTTTGATTTCTTGATTATTTAAAATATCTTCAATAAACAACATATAGTTACCAAATTCTAATTCTTGGTAAAGAAATTGGGTTTTGGGGTCATTTGACTTAAGAACTGTAAATTTAGCTTTCTCTTTAGATTCCAACTCAACCTTCTTTCTTCCTATTGTTATGACTACTTGAGACCAATCCAATTTTATTTCTCCTCCTAGATCCCTACAAAAACTTCTTCTTAAGAGTAGACCATAGCTTGTTGAGATATACACAACCAAGATAGTTAACAATAGTTTCTCCTCTAGATGGGAGGCCAGTGCTACCTAAGCTTCTTTAATTTGTCCAAGTAATGGGACTTGTTTGGCATCCATAGAATAACATCTACCATGAACTTTAGTGAGAGTGAGGCCTAGAGATTTATCTATGGGATAAGGCATCACATTGTCTGATGCACTTGAGTTGATTATATAATTACTTAATTTGCACCCATTGATGCATAATGATATGTAGAATGGGTCAAGTTTTTCTCCATGGAAGGTCACTAAGATTGTCAGTTCATCATGATCAAAAATGTTAGATGTTAGGGGTTCATCGTCTTCTTTAGTAGTAACCTTATGATTCTAATTCAAATCTATAGTGATTCACTAATCTTTTTAACTCAGAGGGATGAGATTTTAGGTAATCAATGGGAGAGATTTGAATCCTAGAAATTTACAAAACTAGATGAAATCAAAAGGATTATTGTTAATACCTGGTTGAGATATGGTGGCTCCTTGATTAAGGTGATAGGTACCTAAAGAAAGGACATTCTCACTTCCTAGAATATGACTGGAAGAATGGTTCTTGTGCTTTTGGATCCTAGTTAATATTATATATGAATTTTCATCAATAGTTGCATAGCATTCACCTTATTTCTCAAAGTCTAACTCATACTCTAAAAATAAATTTCTAGAGTCACCAATTGAGTACAAATCTAACTCAGAGCTAGGGATTGTAGTATTTAACTCATTAGTGGACAACAATTGCATCATAAAAAAAAATTTAGGAAAAATTTCACTATTGTGATCAATTCTTAATTGAAAAACACACATATTCCCTTTCTTAGGTGTCACTTCAATTGCCAAACTATGTTGTGGACCTACAAGCTATGAAAACTTTCCATCAACATTCCTTCCCAAAAATTTTTGGTAATTCTATTGGTAGGAGTGATTAAATCTAGGAAGTTACCTCTTCACAACAACTAGCTCATTCGACAACTTTTGTATCATCTCATTAGATGAAGTGCTATTATTGGAACTTCCTTTACTATGAAGTTCTCATTTCCATTTTCTACCAGAAATCAAGTTGTCTTCAAATTCAGCCACTTTCCTCTATGCATCTACCAAGTCCATGGGGTATGATCTCCTTAGATCATAGTTGATATTTGGTGACATTGCACTTATGCAGAATGTTTTCAAATTTCTAGTAGTGGTCTATCAGTAGTAGGAAATCTACTAGTGATCTTATTGAAAGTTGCAATAGAATCTCTCATACTTACAACAGGTTTTTTTTAATGGACTTCAATTGTGTTAATAGGAAGTTCTTATCTTTCGCCATTTTAAATCTTATTTTGAAAGTCATCCTCATCGTTTCCTTGTGATTGAGCCATTGCCCAAATGATATGAGCAACTGCAAAAAAGACTTTGATATATTCATCAGTAGTAATTTTCCCATCACCTAAAAACTTAGGGAAATTCTTTCTTGAACCGAATGGGAGTGGGTGATAAGTTTTAAGTTCTAACAAACCTATTGTTGCGGCCCAAGGAGTAGCCAGGATTGTCCTAGCAAGGTATGGTAGAAAATTGAGAACTGGAGGGGCAGCTACTCTATGTAAGGTCATTACCTAGCAAGTGGTATATCAAGTGTTTTGATTTCTAGGGTGTGAAGGTGGCCTACTCTAACTTTTCTTATCACCCTTTTGCTGAGGTAATTCTATGGTGGGGAAACCAAGTTTTGTAAGTTTTTCAAAAATAAGGTCTTGTCCACCTTGATCTTTGGTGCTTCTAAGAAACCTTTCTTGGTCTAGGATATTGGATTAATTTTTCCTCTAGGATTTGTATTCTACTTGTCTTTCTGCTCTTCAGAGTTCTCTCCTATAAATATCTCTTTCTATTGCTTCCACTCTAACTTTTTCTTCTTCTAACAACTAGCTAGAATTTGTGTGATGTTGTGTGCTCCTCCTATTCCTCCAAATGAATGTGTTAAGGGATGAGACTATATCTTCATAGTCATCTTGGAATCCAAGGTTAGGTTGGAGTACTATGACTATGTTCTAATGAGGTAACACCATTTTTCTTCATGTCATAAATTTATTACTCTAGCAACTATTTGTCTCCCTAGAAAAGATGCCAAAAATCCATTAGTAAATAGATTGTTCGTTCCTTTTACTCTTTGGATACCCAATATTTCTGAATAATAACTAATTACAATAGTTGGAAAGTTGTTACTAAGTGAATAACTTCCTTCTAAATTCTAAGGTATAGCTCCCTTTTTTAATTGTAATTTGAAATGAATTATGTTTTATTCCTAACTCTAAAATGGGATATATTCTTAACCCAAGAATAGGAGAGGTGAACAAAGTTAGGCTTAAATAGCAACTAACTTAGGCAAGAATTTGGATTTTAGGATTAGTCATGTTTATGGATTCACACATCTTATGGACCCACAAAGTTTAACAATTTAGTAATGAAAACTATCTATGACCAAAATGACATCAGCAAGATTCTAGCTCTAGGAAAGGAAAAGACTAACTTAAAGGTAAGCATGAAAAGGGATCTCTCTTGAACTTCCAATAACAATACTATTATCTTCAATTTGTTGTTTCAAAATAGGAGAATAAATTTTTTTTCATTCCTTTGATTCAATTTAGAAAAAAAGAGAAAACATAAAACTAATACAAAAAATGAATTGAACATAAAATGATTAACACAAAATACCCTAAAATTGTCTCTGCAATATCAAGTATTTCATACCAAAAATTATCTGACCTCTTATTAATTATTTAATTCAATACATATAGGATTTTGAGATGACTATTACAAAATGGGACTCAAATTAGTTCATGTCCTCAACATTAACAAATGGCAAGGAGCCAATCTTTCATTTACAATCATTACATCAAAATATGAAAGGGTTTTCTGACTTTGCCTTATAGGCCTTAGCAGAGACAATGATTGATATCAATTCCTCATGCCTATGAACAAGGGCATTACCATATCTTAAGAGCAACTTGGAATTCTCTTTGGCTAGATCTTTGATAGTATTCAACCGCTTCTACATTTCCTTTATAGCCACATGCATACACCTACCAAGTTTCTGGAGCATGAACACTCTATTTTGGTGATCAAAAGATATCTCTGTCAAGCCATCTAGATAATTGAAGAAGTTATTTTTCATGATGGCCACTCTTATTATCCCTTTTCCTTGTCCACTAACCTAGGAATCTATATGTAGACCTCTTAATAATTCATAGTCTCTGTCTTGACCATTTTTCACTTTAGCTTCCATTTGCTTTAGTCCTTCCTCTATAGCTAGAATCATTTTAGATTTGAATTGCATGCTCTGTAGCCGTTCAAATAAAGGATCATCGGTTAGAGTAATTTTTTTTTTGCACTTATTAATTAAATCACTTTGATTTAATTAATTAAGTTTCCTATTACTCTAGTTTGCTTAAGCTATCTTGTAGGTGCATATAATTAATATTTTATTAATTATATTGTGTAACCTAGCTTTTTTAGGCTTTAGGTTACCCTTTTTGAGTTTCGATCTCCTTTATCAGGATTGATCTCTTTGTATTTTTCATTATGAAGAT
Source organism: Cupressus sempervirens (assembly GCA_028749045.1). NCBI lineage: Eukaryota > Viridiplantae > Streptophyta > Pinopsida > Cupressales > Cupressaceae > Cupressus > Cupressus sempervirens. The sequence goes on from CM053789.1 coordinate 521,496,874, forward strand.
TCATTGAATAATATTTTTTTTGTCTGAGTTTTTTCAGATCAAACCCTTGCCTCTTCTTGTCTTTTTCTTCTCCATGAGAGGTTTTCTGCATGCAAGTTTTCTTGGGCTTCATGGATTTGTTGTGCACTTTTTCTCAAATCCTACATGGTATCAGAGCTAGATCTGTTGTAGCTTGTTCGGTGTTTCAAGAAAAAGGGAGAACAAGGGTTTGGTGGATTAGATCTGGTATTTTTTCAAGCTTTTTCTGAGAAAAAAGGGGGGTCTCTAATTTTTAAAGAAGTTTGAGGCCAAATAGACCTCACGAATGGATTCAAAAAGTGTCAAAACCCTCATTTTGATATAAAATTTGTCCAATTTGGACAACGTTGATCTGGGAGGCAAAAAAAAATTGTCCGACAGGCCCATACGGCCATTGGCACGCAGACCGAGGCAAAAAATATTTAAAAATAACAATTTTTGCTGCGGCAGTTTACAAAACTGTGTGCAGTCATTGAGACTGATAGCAGTTAGCGGTAACCGTCGGCAATCCGCTGACTGCAAAGGCTCTCGACAACCGCTGCCGCTCTGCAGCCTCCGCTATCAGTGGTGCTGCCCGCCCACCACCGCGGTTACCAATGACTCCACCGCCTTCCTCAACTCTGCCTCCACCAAAGTGGTGGCACTTTTTTTTTGTGAATTTTTTTATTTTTTATTATTTTTTTATTAAAAAAAATAATTTTTCATGCATTCTGGAGGCCCTGGTGGTTTTTTCTCCGTAACTTGAGCATACGGACGTATTTTTTCAATCCAAAAAATGTGTCGGAAAGTTGGTTCTGAGATGGAGATGATGGTACCATTTTTTTGGGTTTTTATGTAGTTTGGTTTCCTATTTTGGTAGTCAAAGTCGGATGTTCTATTTTTGCACTTGGGGAGGTGTATCTTGAGCATCCGATCTCCGATTTTGGACTTCTTTATATCACTGGAAAGATATTTTGTGCTCTTTTTAGTGATGCTAGTTGTTGTTCTAGATTCTACTCCAAGAATATTTTATTCAACCTTCTACATTTTTGCATGCTGGTGGATATCCTGGCTGTTTCAAGTCTGGGGATCAATTTTGTTGCTTCAGATACTTTGTTTTGGGCTCTACCTTCTGTTGTTTCAGCCTTATGTTTTTTCTGATCTTGTTGATATTCATTGTAAGCATCTTTATGCAATGCACTAAGATAAAGTGCCACTCTTGTGTTTCAGGATCCTTTTCATCATTGTGGTTTGTTGTACTTGCACTATTTTATAAAGTGCCATGGGGAGGATAGTTGTTTGCCAATTTTGTGCCCTCTTCCTCTTTTTGCCTCATGTAGTGTTGGTGACACGTGTCTTTATAAGTGTCTGTACCTCACTCTCAATGTGTTTGGTTCCTATGTTGTAGGAGATTTTTGACCCATCTTTTTAGTTGCTTATCACCTCACACTATCTGCATTAAGGGGGGGTTATATTGTTGTTCTATGCTTCCTTGGTTCGATGGTTCATTGGTGTGAGCTATGTATTTCGTACCTGATCCTACATACTAGGTGATTGTAGTGGCTAGCTGCCTATGCATTTCAGTGAGATGGATCATCTACCATATAGACATGCTCGGTTTGTGCCTTCTATTTCCATGGAGGTTCTATAGATTAGCATTTTGACAGAGTTTTGTGGTTCTTCATGCTTCAATGATTCTCTTCTGATCTCTCTTTGTTCCTTCTTCTAGAACATTATTTTCTATCTCTTTTTGGAGTAGGGTTTTTCCCATGTGGTTTTCTCTATTTCTCCTCTTTATAGAGATTTTGTTGTGATTGGGTACCTGATCATGCCTTGTTGTTGGGACCCAAGTTTCCTGCTTTTATAGCTATGTTAGGTTAGCTTACCTCCTGAGCTTCGCTTATGGGGGGGTGTTAGAGTAATTATTTGTTTGTACTTATTAATTAAATCACTTTGATTTAATTAATTAAGTTTCCTATTACTCTAGTTTGCTTAAGCTATCTTGTAGGTGCATATAATTAATATTTTATTAATTATATTGTGCAACCTAGCTTTATTAGGCTTTAGGTTACCCTTTTCGGGTTTCGATCTCTTTTATAACAATTGATCTCTTTGTATTTTTCATTATGAAGATCCATTGAATAATATTTTCTTTGTCTAAGTTTTTCAAATCAAACCCTTGCCTCCTCTTGTCTCTTTCTTCTCTGTGACAGGTTTTCTACATGTAGATTTTCTTGGGCTTCGTGGATTTGTTGTGCACTTTTGCTCAAATCCTACATCGTCTCCTCTAGGTAGAATCTTTACCTCCACAACTTCCTTAGCCTTCATATAAATAATTATCTCTAGTAAAGAAATGCAATCTTCACTCTTGACTTTCTCTGCTACTAGGGTAGCTTGATTAGCTGAGATATTATCCTTTTCTATTTTGAGCCTCAACACTACATTACCAATTTTCTCTATGATTGAAATTCCCTTAGACTTGAGTTTTTCACTCCATTCTGTACTAGTCTACCTAAAGTTCTTATCTTCTTGTAACTAGGAGATGAGTTCTTGAACGTCTATAGCAATAGGATCACTGGTGACTAGCATTCTTGATATTCTTACCAACAAGGTGACTAACTACCTAGCGAAGCCATTAAGCTGATGAATCTCCACCTTCATTCTAACTTTTTATAACTTAAGGATTTTGAATTTTCCCTCTATCACATCATTTTTTGACTTCCACAAGCCCACCTTAGTATCATGTCTTACTTCTTTGAGATCCACACAATGCAAGGCAAAATCATTTGCTAACATGTCTTCAATTCTCTATCTTTAGTGGGCTTGGAAATCTCCATAGTCATATGCCCTATGTCAAGATCTTGTGCAAGAATTGATAGGGTCTTTTGCTTCTTGACTTTACTCAATGTTCATGCAGAGTAGATAGCCAAAGAAAATTTTCTTTATTAGGAACTCCCTCTTCTTTTCTCTTCCTTTTTCTATCCAAATTTTCCTTGAGCCATGATTCTATGTCAATCACCTTGGACACAGTCCCAAATGTGTCTATACTAAACATCTTTCTTTTGACCAGGGTCAATGTCTTCATTGCTGAAGAGAAAGGATTCTTCAAGATCTATGAAATGAGCTTTGAAGATTTAGGGCCTTCCTCTACTTCTATAGTCTTCTTCGCTACTTCATCAAACAAAGTAGACTCACTTTCACTACTTCCACCATCTCCAAGATCGACCACTTATAATTGGGGACTACTTTGTAGGAGTAGTGCAACACTCATAGATGGGATTAGACTACTATGGGGTGACAGAGCCGCTATGACTACACCATCTTTCAATTCCTTGGTCTTCTTCTTCTCAACTTCTATTATAGTTCCAATCACTGGTAGAGAGCCACCCTAACAAGTTTTGGCAAGAGGAATGCTCTTTTTAGGAGGTTGATCACCTCCACCTGATGGTTATGTTGGCCCTTGAGTAATAGCCAAGGTTGCACCTGATGTATCACTATGGGAAGAGGAAACCACTGCAACTTTTGGGAAAGCTTGAACAGATGTGCCTTTTCTCTGACTTCTTTGAGTTGTGGTCCATTCAACCCATTTTTTGAACCTCTTGTAGATTCTAGCCATCATTATATCTAGCTCTTCCCCAGTGTCATCATAAGGCTTCAAGCCTATTCGAGTGCCTCTAAGATTGGTCAAGTAAGTGGTTCTATAAATTTTTTGGCCATCATCCTCCACCCCTTCTACATCAATGTTAACTTTATACATCTTCACCTAATCAACTATTAATATGGAAAAGGCTTGATCATAGCTCTCAAACTCATCCTTGTAGTCAAGCCAATAATCCTCAATGGTGGTGATATGTTTTATTATGTTTCTTATCTACAAAACATCCCTAGCATACCCATTCGGGTCAAACATGGCCCTCAGGACTTTGTACATGTCTAGATTATACTTCATCTCAAATACCTTCAACATATTCTTGGTGTTAGATTGAGTATCGCAACTGAAAGCCCCCACCTTCATGGTGAATTCACCCTTCTTCTTTAGGCTCCCACTCAATATCTTCACTTGAATGGCCTACCACACAATCTCAATCAACATGAGCATATCACTGGGATACCTTGGTAAGTTTAAAGGGAATCTATTGAAAGCTACAAGATGCAAATAAGAGAAAGATGAGAATTGAATGAAATAACTCCCAAAATGGCTGATCTTAGCCATGGTTTCAGGACTGAATCTTCTTTCTAGACATCATCCCTACAATTCCTCATGGTAAATGCATCATTTACTTTCACATACTTTGCATAACTATTATGTAACTATAAGCATGGATAAAACTCATAAGATTTCACATCATCAAGAAAATTCTCTATCCTTGGGAAGCCTGGCCATAATTTCAATGAAGCCAACATATAGATGAGGAAAGATGACATATAGAATGTATTATAAAATTTGGCTACACGGAGAGCATTGGATAGAATTTCCTTACCTCATGAGCCCAATCAGTGTATTGAGTGTTAAAGAGAATGACTTGTAATAAAAAGAAATATTGCTCAATGAAATTCAAAGCTTCTACCTCACTTTCAACCTATGTAGGAGAACTAGAATATTAATAATCTCTAGTTTGAGGTTGGTCCCAAACAAGGTTTTAGGAACTTTACTCCTAGCACTATATGGTTTCTGGAACCATGTCTACATGATTTCTTTCCTCTAGATCATCTTCTTTGCAGAGAACTTGAAGATGGCTCCCCTAAAGGTCAAGTCTAGGAATTCTTCTTGTTCTACAATATGGAGGCAATTGACCATATTTTTTCTATCAATTGAAATCAACACTATGTCATTAGGAAACACAATCTACCTTGTCTATAGGTTGTAATGATGTATGCATTCATAGATTAGCTCTGGACCTAAACTACAACTAGAAAACTAGTGGCTTCGATCAACTGCATCCTCAAAGTTTCTCAATGATGGGGTAAATCTAATCTAATCTTACACTCCTTTGAAAATCCTCCATTTCATTGAAGCAGAGAGAACTGTCTATGAAATTTTGTAATTGGGATTTGATTCTAGTCAATCCATTGAAACCCACAAACCTAGTTGCCATGACTTTGAGAACAATATTTGAACTAAGAAACTAAAAGGAATGGTTAATGTAATAATCCTTGGCTTTTCAAAAAAGCTTATGCACATTAACAAAATGATAGGTCAAAGAAAGAGCGATAGCTCATTAAACTATTTATGTTTCTATATATGGAAACTTCAATTCATCCATTGATCTTCAGAATTTGTACCACATGAATGAATTTAAGGAGATACCCATTGAATAGTAAATGCGAGAGTTTAATGGAAATTTAGAGGTTTTTCACTACACCAATGAGCTCAAAAATAAATTTCTATGTATGCATAACTTACTTTCCTATTTTCCTTTAATTTTCAGGAAGTTACCATTAGGATACTCTGTAGGAGAATGTCTGTCAAGTTAGATCCTGATTATTTTTTCTTTTCATAGTGTTTAGGTTTTCTTTATTATCATTCTAACATATTCTAAACATGAATTGTGAATCCAATTATACCATTAGCTTGATTTTCTTTGGAATTCAGGAAACTATCCTCATGGGTTGAAAACTCACTGAGAAGATAGTTTCTGCTTCTCCGCTAATGTTTCCTTTCTTAGTCAAACATTGGACAATCAGCACTCTTGAAGTCAAAAATTTCTAAATGAGATGTGAAGACATTTTTGAGAACCACTTAACATTCCTTTTTATTTCAAACTACCTTTTCAAAAAACCAACTTCATGGGTTGAAAACTCGCCAAGGAGAAGTCAATCTTGAGTTTTTTGCCAAGGATGATTATGAGGGTCATAATGAATCTACACCATTTTCTAAGGTCATAATCACAAATGAAACATTGATTTTTTTCATGATGCCTTATTATTTGCACATTTTTGATGTGTGTGCATCATTCAGTGCTCTTTGTGGGAAATCATCCTCATGGATAAGAAACCTACCAAGGAGAAGATGATTTCCAAATTTCTACTAGCATCAGTTTTTCACATATTGATAAGTCGTAAATGGATATAGCTTGTAGTTGATCTTTGAGTGATTATGATGAATCCCCATTAGACTAGGCACTAACCTACCCATTAGATTACTCAACAAAATGAAAAACCACTTGGATAGAATGAGGAGAGGGAGAAAAGGGAAGGTCTGATAGAAACTCTCCTAACCTACAAGGACTTAGACCTAGACTCAAACAAAACCAACAGTTTGCTCTTTTCATTCAAACACAAGTACTCACTTTTGCTAATCGATTAGACAATGAAATATGGGGCAACACAAAGAATCCTCCTCTTGAACTAAAAAGATAGCATTTAGAATCTTGTTAAGATCGTTAAGTTTGTTAGCCACCCTATTGAGGTTAACCCAGTTATCCTCCTCCCAGTAATGCTCAACAAAAATCCCAAAAATATTCTTGCATTGTTCCATAAAGTTGTTCCATCTCTTATCTAAATTAAGGGAATGATCAAGAATCTAGATGTCATCCCAAAAAAGAATAGTCCTCCCATTTCCCACCTTTCATTTGACCCCTTTATTAATAATCTTCTTATTTTTTTGAGCTTGTTTCCAAATCATTGAACCCCCTTGTAAAGTCTCATTGCTAAGGAAGAGTTTAAAATCTTGATTCTCACTATTATATTTATCATTCCAAATGTCTCTCCATTCTCCCTCCTCTTTATGCCATCTCCAAATAAGCTTGGAAAGAAAAGAATCATTCATAGAAGCAACCCTTCTAATACCAAGCCCTCCTTTATCGATAGGCATGTAGACTTTCTCCTATGCAATCAAATCCAATCTTTTCTTCCTTTCCATACCCATCCATAAGAAAAGTTTCTTAATTTTCTCAATTGCCAAAGAAAACTTTCTAGGGATCTTAAAAACACTCAAAGCATACAACAACACAATCTATAAAGTGGATTTGAGAACAATAACCTTATGAGCCTAGCTAAGGAGGGAACCTTTCCAACCTGCTAACTTAGAATGGATTTTATCAATCAATGAACTCCAAAAAATCTTAGATCGGTCAAGACAAAGGGGTAAACCAAGATAAGAGCCCAGAAGGGTACCAATCTCATAGCTAATAATTCTTTTAATTTTTTTCTTCCTATTGTCATTGACATTGATGAAACATATCACACTTTTATTCCAATTGATAATTTGGCCAAAAGTATGCCCATAACCCTCAAGAGCTTTCTTGATGTTCCTCACATTCCTAACAGAAGCTTCTCCCTTAACAATAGAATCATCCACAATTTTTTTTATGGGAGCAAGTAAGATCTTTAGAAAAAAGGTTTGAGCCATACAAAATCCCCCATAGACACTGTTTTCTCCACAAAACTACCTAAGCATTTAGCCATAAGAATGAAGAGGATAGGCAAAAGTAGATCCCCTTGCCTTAACCCACAAGAAGCATGGAAGAAAGGAGTTGGAGATCCATTAACAAAAATAGAAAATGTGGTAGAGGAAACCAGCATAAGGACCAACTCCAAAAATTTCTTATTAAAACCAAAAGCTTCCAACCCTCTTTTTTAAAAATTCCAGTCAACCCTATCATGTTCTTATGGTTTAGCATATTATAATTCATGTTCTTATGATATTATTACACTTTAGTAGTGATGTCCTTATAAGACTTCTCTGACTATCTAGTTGTTAGTTTGGGATGTTACATGTAGAGGATGGCTAGGACCTTCAAGGTTTCATGATGATATTATACTTCGGAGGAACCACACACTTAGCTTGTTATTTTAGTACATTGTGATGTTGCTTTTAGTTCTTTCCCTTTACTACTATGTTATATGGTTAGACATAGTTTCTGTCTTGTAGTTAGTGTTTCGAGTGTCTATGTCTCAACTGTGGATCTGGTACTCCCTAGAGTGGAGGATCCAACTTCTTGTTTTATCCCCTTGTTTTCCTTGGAGCATTTCTTGCTTTTCTTGGGAAACCATGCATCAACACTACATGATACTTTAAAGTATCACATGCCCAAAGAAAAAGAATCATGTGATACTAGAAATAATTGCATGCCCATTAGAGAAAGTTTGTATGATACTTATGAAGTATTGCATGGCTTCAAGAGAAATGTCACCTAGACCCTAAAAGTATCCCACTCCTTCTTTAGAAATTTTTCCTAATACTAGAAAGTATCACATAGTGTTGAATTAAAGTATCACCTAGGTCTTGAAAAAACTTGTTCAAGTGGATAGTGGGAACTTTTCAATTTGACCAAAAGTTTTCAAGAGGTGTTTTTGGCTACCCTCTTTCATATTCTTGGATACCTTGGAATTGCATTTAGATTTTGGAGTGTTTTAGATTTGAAATCATTTACATCCTTCTATTGTTAGTCTTTTTGGTTAGTAGTGGCATTTGGAGAACCATTGGCATTTGGATGGTTGTTTAGTCTTCTGTTACAATCTTTGTGATCCTCATATGTTGTATGTCATGTGCATCTATACTTCTTCTTTTTTTTTATCTTGGCTTATATTTATCCTTGTCCCAAGGATCTCTAGGTAGAGCATTGCATCTAATATCAGAGCCCATGTTGCAAATTGGGATCTTTGTGTTATGCTTACACTATGTTTGTGTTTTCCTTTGTGCATTTCTAACTTATGTTTTCATATCTTGATATCTCTATCATATGCCTCATGCATGTAGACCTAGTGGTTGGGGTGGTAACCAAAGGAATAACTATGAAAAAGAACACCAAGAAGATGAATATTAGGATGGACATGGAGAACAAGGCAATAATGAACAAGGTGGAATTGGGGCATTGATGTCATTGCTACAAGAGATCCTAGCTCGATTGGGACCTCATGCTAAGAAAAACCAATGTGATGATTGTTGGGAAGAGGAATCTCATCATGGAGATTTCCACAATTCTAAGCATAGGGAAGAGGAACATGATACACCACCCAATGGAATAAGGCACTAATGGAAGGTTCATGGTAAAGATGATGATGATTTCACTCAGATTGAAATGATGGGGGAACTTCAAAGATCCAAACCACCACTATTTTGATGGCTAGGGGATAGAACTCAAGGCTAAGACCTAGTTACTGGATATGGGGTGTTGCTTCTCCTTACTACCTTATGGAAGAAACATGAAGGCCCATTGTGCTATCATTCATTTGAGGGAACATGGTTCCTTCTGGTGGGATATAGAGTGCAAGAAACTTCATATTGACATGGCAGATCTCACTTGGGAGATCTTTAAGGAGGGATCTAGGGAGAAATTCCTTTCTCCATAGTATCGAGAGGCCTATACTGATGAGTTTCATGAACTCAAATAAGGAAACATGATAGTATACTAGTATGAAAAGTGTTTCTTTGGGTTGAGATATTACTCTAGTTACCAACATGATGAGGCACTCCTCATGCAACATTTTGTTAGGGGCCTTCAGGAATCTATCATTGGTGATGTCTATGTTCACCAGCCAAGGAAACTTGCACATTCCATGGAGAAGGAAAGGATTTTGGAGAGTAATGTGACCAAGGGTTTAGCAACAAATGCGGTTCTAAGAACCATAGTACATGAAACTCAAGTCAAGATGCATAATTTACGTAGTCCTCAAGGAATTACCAAGCCCAGCCAACACCCTCTCAAGGTAGATCACATTGTAAGTTTTGGAATAGGTCTTGGGCCAAAGGTGGATAGGCTTCAAGTACCTCCAAAAAGAAGGGCGATAACTAGATTGATGGTCAAAAATCTTAGCAGGATTGCCCTCCTCAGAGTGGTTAGCAAAACACTAGTAGGGGTAGTGCACCTTATCTTGGTGCTACACAAGGTGGTCATGGAATAGGTTCCAATTTTGTGGGAAGCTATTATTCTTGTGGCTAGCTTGGCCATAAAGATTTTGGATGCCCTATTGAACCAACTATAGGATTGAGTTGAGTTGAAATTAGATCCAAGCCTATAGTGGGAGATGTTGGTAGGAATCATCAAGTATTTATGATGGTTGATAACAATCAAGCTAAGTACCAAGGTACAGTAGTCAAGGCTATAGGTATGTTGCAAGATATTTCATCTTAAATGTTATTTGACTCGGGTGCTTTAGATTCTTTTATTTCACCATCTCTTGTTCAGTGATATGGTGTAGTGGCAGCATGTTAGGTCAATAGGTGGTAGGTTGAGTTAGCTATCGGTTCCAAAGTGGTGAAATATTCTTGGGTCAGTGGTTGTATTTTGAACTTGGGTACCTTCACCACCATAGTAGATCTTCATATCCTACCTCTAGGATTGTATGGCATTGTGTTGGGTATAGATTGGTTATTCATCCATTAGGTGAATATAGATTGCCACCGTAAGTCAGTATAGTGTTTTGATGACATAGGTGGACAAGTGAAACTTTTGGGAGTCCAAAGACAAGTCTCACTTTGGATGATCTTAGCTAATCAAATGAAGTAAAGTGTGTAGAAGGGATGTCAGATGTTTTTTTGTTTTTGTTAGTGATCTTGAGGAAGCCAAGATCCATACAGTAACACTTGATGATCACCCACTCCTTTGTTAGTATGCATATGTGTTTCCTATTAAGATACCAAGTATGCCACTACAATGTGACATTGATTTTCACATCAATCTCACACCAAGAGTGGAGCCAATTTCATGAGCTCCTTACCACATAACTACTTAGGAGTTAAGTGAACTTAGATTGTAGTTGGAGGAATTTTTGGTTAAGGGCCACATTCATCCTAGTGAATCCCTATGGGGTGCACTAGTCATCTTTATGAAAAAGAAATATGGATCTTTGTGTTTATGCATTGACTACTAGAAGTTGAATAAGGTGATAGTGAAGAACTAATATCCTTTGCCAAGGATTGACGACTTATTCAATCAAATGAAGGTAGTGAGAGTGTCGATCTCACACCAAGAGTGGAGCCAATTTCACAAGCTCCTTACCACATAACTACTTAGGAGTTAAGTGAACTTAGATTGTAGTTGGAGGAATTTTTGACTAAGGGCCACATTCATCCTAGTGAATCCCTGTGGGGTGCACTAGTCATCTTTATGAAAAAGAAATATGGATCTTTGTGTTTATGCATTGACTACCAGAAGTTGAATAAGGTGACAGTGAAGAACTAATATCCTTTTCCTAGGATTGATGACTTATTCAATTAGATGAAGGTAGTGAGAGTGTTCTCAAAGATTGATCTTGAGTCAGGATACCATTAGCTTCGTATCCAAAAGGCTGACATTCATCAAACATTTTTTTGTAAATGGTATGGGCATTATGAGTTCATGGTTGTACCCTTTGGGTTAACCAATGTGTCATCAGTATGTATGAGTTTGATAAATGGATTATTTCACATGTACCATGATCAATGTGTCATTGTGTCCTTGGATGACATATTGATCTATTCAAATACTCTTAAGGAGCATGAGGTCCATTTACATTAGGTTTTGTAGTGCTTGAGAGACCATTAGTTGTACAACAATGTGAGTAAATGTAGATTCTTTGAGTTAGAGATAAAGTATTTGGGGCACATCATCACTAGTGATGGTATTGTAGTGGATCTAGAGAAAATTCATTCTATCATGGATTAGCTAGTACCCACTAATATTTTTGAAGTTTGTAGTTTCATGGGATTGGTAGGTTATTACCGTCACTTTGTGAAGGATTTCTCATGAGTAGCTCATCCCATCACTTCTCTTCAATGAAAAGGGAAGAAGTATGTTTGGTTAGACTAGTGTGAGGTAGCATTTAATGCTCTTAAGGAGTGTTTGACTAGTGCACCAGTCCTTGCAATACATAATCTTGTAGGTGATTTCTTGGTTTTCACAGATGCTTTGTTGGAAGGTGTGGGTGCGATGTTGATGGTGGAAGATTGTGTAATTGCATATGAGTCTAGAAAACTCAAGGACCATGAGCTTAACTACCCCACTCATGATTTGGAACTTGTGGCCATAGTGCATGCTCTTGTTCATTGGAGACATTTCCTTTTGAGACATAGGTTTGAGTTGCATAGTGATCATAGGAGCTTGCTGCATATCTTTACTCGGTCAATCTTAAATGCACGACAACATCACTGGATGGAATTCTTGTGTGAATATGACTTTGATGTTCACTATACTAAGGGGAAGGAGAATTTTGTCACAAATTCCTTGAGTAGGAAGCAACATGAGATATCAGTGATGTAATTAGGAGTGGATTTGTGAGGTCGTATCTTGGAGGCTTTGCCTAGTGACACTTGATATTAGGAGGTGAGGGTGGAGATTGAGTCTAGATGTACCCTTGAGGGAATATTTTTAGTTTATTTTCTTGAGTCTGATGGACTACTATGACACTTGGGGCATATCTATGTACCTGTGTCTAGTGACCTTCATACCTTGGTTTTTTTGGAAGCACATCATGTACTGTATTCCACACATCCTAGTGTCAAGAAGATTCATGTTGATTGTAAACAACTATACTTTTGGGCAAGGATGACGCACAATGTTTCTGATTTTGTTGCTTGATGTCTAGAGTGTGAGAGAGTGAAGGCAGAGCATCAGCATCTAGCAGATCTTTTGTAATCGCATACCATTTTAGAGTAGAAGTGGGATATGATATCTATTGATTTCATCATTAGGTTACCTATGTCATCATGACATCATGATTGTATTATGGTGACTATGGACAAGTTGCCCAAAGTAGCACATTTTTTTCCCATGAGAGCATCCTACACAACTTCTTCTATAGAACATGTTTTCTTAGAGGATATTGTTCATTTGCATGGAATACCTTATTAGATTATTTTGGATAGAAATCCAATGTTCACTTCTACACTATGGATGTCTCTCTAGCATGCTTTGGGTGCACAGCTTAGCTTTAGTTCAATTTATCACCCAGAGATTGATGGTCAGCTTGAGAGAGTGAACCAAGTTTTGAAAGATATGCTTCACATGTATGTGATGGATAGGCAAGTGAAGTGGGAGGAGTACTTATAACTTGTTGAGTTTTCATATAATAATGGGTATCATAGTTCTCTTAGCATGTCATCTTTTGAGGCTTTGTACAGTAGACCATGTCATACCCCTTTGAGTTGGGATTGTTTAGATGACAGAGTTTTCTTAGGTCCAGAGATGCTTCAGGATATAGAGCAGTAGTTTATTCATATTAGATGACATTTTTTTATTGCTCAAGATAGGTAGAAGAAGTATGAAAATACCCATAGGTTAGATTGTCAATTTTCTGTTGGTGACGAGGTATTTTTGAGAGTGTAGTTGAGAAAGATCCTCATCCATTATGGGAAAGGCTATAAGTTTGTGCTACATTTTGTCAGACCATTTGAGATCCTCAAGAGGATTGGTCCTATTTCTTATCATCTAGCATTGCCACCTATTCTATCATGTATCTACGATGTTTTTAATGTTTCTATTTTGAGACAGTATATTCTCGATGTTACCCACGTTCTTGATTGGGACGCTTTTTAGGTGGAGGAGGGACAACTTACTTTGGAGCCCATTTTTATCCTTCAACATTAGAGGTTGAATTGAAAGGTTGAGACATCAAGTAGGTAAGGGTCTAGTGGGACCCAAGCAATGAGACCTCTACTACTTGAGAAGATACTACATGATTGAGAGGATTGTATCCCTATCTTTTTTGTTGGCTTCTAGGAGTAAGCCTATGCTAGTGGGGGAGGATGTAGTGTCTCTTGTGTTCGTAGTATGAACCTGGTTATATTTTGATTCAAGAGATACTTGATACTCGTGTTATGTTACTTTTGAGATGACCTGAGGGTCAAATGTTATACCTTGATTTCAGTATTATAGATGTTTCACTACTATTTTGTTCAATTTATCATATTTGCACATTGATACCATTTTGAGATGACAGTATGTTTTGTGATGATAGTTGGTTATCTAGTATTTGGTAATGTCTCTAATTATGTTATGTGATGGATTTAATGCTATGGTTATTTACTTCATTCATGCTTCTTTATGCTTTATGTAAACATGAATGATGTAAATGGATTATTTCAGTATAGTTGAATAAATGGTTAAATTGGGAATTTAATGTTTTTAATGCTTCAGCTATGATCTTATATGCAATTGCACTTGATCATGCATTTTAGTGTGCAATAATTATAGCCCTGGTAGTAGCACATGGAGTTAGTGATTCAACTATTGATATTTTACCAATCTCATCCCTATATGGTTGACCTATCTTATTTAAATGTTTAATTAAACCTTCTAGTGTTTTGTTAAATCTGGACTAATTTTCATTATGCGAAAAGACTTGCAAGTGTGTCTATACCTTTAGAGGTTCACATTTATCATGAAAGATGTTAAGGAATTTCTATGATTTTGGGTTTGTAGGCTTTAAGTTTTATTGAATTTAATTTCTAAGTTCTTTACCATGGATGAATTCCTATTACTAGGAATAGCATGTTTCTTTTTGGGTCGATTCAAAGTCTAGCTAGTCTATCTAGCTATTTTTCCTAATCAATTATTCACTCAAAAAGTGAATACGTATTAAAAGAGGAATTTAATTCCTCACTTCTCACTTTTCCAATTTGGAAAATTGAGATTTTTTTTGAAAAACTTCTCTGAAGGGTTGTACTTCTATTCATTGTGAGAGCTACAAGTGTAGGATCTTTGCAAGGATGGTCACATTGGATCTAGCTCAGGGAGACCTTTCTTTTTTATCATTTTGGACCACATATGTGGGTTATTTATTTTACTGGGTTTTTTTCCATTTTAGCCCTTTTAGCTATCAGGTAGGACTATCCCATTTTCTTAGTTTAGGTATGTTTCTAGTATTATTTCTAGTATTTGTTTGTTTAAAAGCTAAGAACTAGTGTTCTCCTCCATTTTTGTTTATTGGTTCTTCCCAATTGGATAGGTATGAACATTTTCCCAATTTTTGGGATGAGGGTTTGGAGTTTTGCATCGTTATGCTGGTCATTTTGTAAATGATGTCCAAACCCAAATTTTATTGGATTTTTGAGGCTTTTGTGCCCAAAGACCAAATGGGTTTTAATTTTGAAGTTTTCCAATTTTGGGGTTTTTACCTCATTTTGTGTGCCACCCTATTTTCTTGGGTTTTCTTGGCATGATGTTGGTCATGGAGCTAGATCATACATTTAGATGTCAGTTAGACCTTTGTTGCACTTTTTGTTGTTGCATAGGGATACATGCCACATCCATCCTCCAGAGCTTTTTTTTAGTTGAGTGATATTTTTTCTTGTGTTCTCATCTAGTCCTTGTGCTATGATATTCATGATGGTGGTGTGCCATACATGAGTACTTACATGTACATTTTTTGGGTCAATTGCAAGGCTTGATCTTTTGTGGTAATTTGGAAAGTTATTATCATTTAGGGTTAGATTGGGAATGTGCATGCCTATGGTCACTCATCATTGGATGAGCATGGTTAGGGTAGGGTAGCATATGGAGGGTCTTCTATCTCATAACCTAGTGACTACTCCCATGGGTTAGCAAAGGAAGTTTTAAGTAAGTGATAACTAAATAAAAATATTGGGTTGGTAATGAAATTAAGATAATAAAAATGTTTTGGATTTTCTCCTTCCATTGGGAAGTATGAGTTATCTTATACCATGAAAATCTCCATGATGTCAGCCCCTACATAGTAGCCCATTGAGTGTCTAACTAGGACCTGTGGTTTATGCATTGTCTTTGAGCTTGGTTTTAGTCCTCATTACTATTTTGCATGTGTTATCCATGGATGTTTTCTTTATGTGTGTTTTTGGTTAGATCATTATCTCCATTAGCATGGCAGGAGTGGACCCTTAGGTTTCATGTGGTTGGGAGGCATAGCTACATATACAACTATAGGGGATCGGTGTACAAAGATGGTCTATTATCCCACTATGACCATTGCTAGATGTTTTCACTTGGTACTTTAGGTTTCAAAGTATGCTTTCTTGTGATTTATGCTTTCATTGGAATGCTTGTATATCATGTTTAGATGATGTTAGTTCATTGATGCATTTTCTCATTATGATTTTTAGCATATGGGTTGATGATGTTATCTGCTTGGTTGGAGTATCAATTGCTTTTAGTTTAGCATGTTAGATTTCCTATTCTTCTGATGTTATTACACTTTAGTAGTGACGTCCTTATAAGACTACTCTGACTATCTAGTTGATAGTTTGGGATGTTACACACAAGGAATGGCTAGGACCTTTGAGGTTTCATGATGTTATTATGGTTGGGAGGAACTACACACTTAGCTTGTTATATCAATACTAACCAAGTGCATGTGTGTTTTTCAAGCAATGGTATTTTTAGTTGTGTTTTTGTTTTGTGCTAACATCTAAGGGATCTAGGGTTTATTGAAGTGGTAACTGATTCACCCCTCCCCTCTCAGTTACTCCTCTTATATTTCTAACATATATATAAATATACATGTATATATATGCATGTATATATAGAGAGAGTTGCAAAATGAAATAAATATTTAACACAATCAACATCTACACATTTTGAAACAAGTATTTTAACATGGAAACCCTATCAGGAAAAAACCACCTAGGAACTAGCAACCCAAAATATTCACTCTTCTGAAGTGAGCTCTCTAAGGAGCCAACCTTGTTAAAGGTTACATACATATTGTTAATGTGACTCTATTAAGGGATTTGCACCAAAGATCATCTAGACCTTATCACTCCTCAATTTGAGTTGCCTTCTCTAAATGACTTACAAAAAATTAAAATGAATGTCACCATATAAATGGATTTACAAATAAGACTATTAAGTCCACTTGGTTAAGATATTTTTTGCTACAATGATTAGAGAGTAACATCAAAAGTGTCTAATCAAGTATGCAACTACCTTTTTGTCTCAGATCTCCATTTTACTCATTCTTTGTCCTTTATTCATCCTATTTCTTCCTTCAGGCTGATCCACTCACATACACATCAACTTTGCACTTTACTTTCTATATATCACAATGTTTCTAAGTTTAGTTTCAACTTTATTAGCAACAATGAACATCATGGTCATTCCTTAAATAAAAAACTTATTGTTGCTTCACCATATTCTCCTATATTTTTCTTCTTAATCACAATCATTTGAAAATTGATTAATTGTGTATTGTCTTTGATGTTACACAAAATGTCATATCATTTCCATTTAATGTATGTTGATCTCACTCAGGCATTATAGATAGTTTCCAATGTCTGCCAAACATTCCAAAATTCACCTAGTTTAGAATATAGTGTCTACCAACTTTACTCGGTCATCAAAGGAAAGTTTGCAGAAGTTGAGTGTTAACCAAGCTCACTCGATTAATGAAGAAAATTTTGGATGGAACCAATGTTAACCAAGCTCACTTGGCTACCAAAGTAAATTTTTGAATATGCAATGTTAACCGAGTTCACTTGGTTAACATAGGAAAATCATTTCTGAGTTAGTGTCTACCAAGCATTGTCATCTTATGAAGGATTATCTTATTTTGGCATATTGAGTTCAATTGGATTTTTTTGGTTGTAGCTAACTAAGGAGATGAGTATTAATTATTCTAAGTTGTATTCAAGCTAACTTGATAATGTGTAAGATATTATATAAGGTCAAGTTGAGGATTGAATGTATGGAATGTAATACAATATTTGATTATGCTTAGAGGAAGCAAATTAGAAGGATAAGAAGAATATCCTTCTTGAGCTAAAATCATACATTCGATTAGAAAGGATCAAGTATAAAAGCCAAAATTGAGATCTATAATCAGTAATTTAGTTGCATCAAAAATCATGTCATCTCATTGTTACTTTCTAACCATTGTAGTAAAAATTTAAATCTCTTAACAGAGTTGGCTTAACAACTATTTGAAAATCCTCTAACAAGGTGGCATTTCTAGATTGAATTGTATAAAGACCTCTAACAAGGCCACTCCTAATAGGGTGATCAAATCCTCTAATAGAGTCACACCTAACGGTGTATTTTGTAACCTATAATAGGGTTGGCTCCTAACAAGGCTCACTTCAGAAGAGTGAAAAACAGTAACTAGTTGCAATTGGTGGTTTTTCCCAAATTAGGTTTCCATGTTAAATCTTGGTGTCAATTGTATTCATGTTATTTATTTCATGTGTATGCAACTAATTTAAGTAAGATTAATCATAGATAAAATCTTAAATATTTTCATGTTAAGTAGTTATCAAGTTATTTTAGTATTTTCCAAATTAGAATATTTGCTAGTGTAAGTCAAGTGCATCTATGTTTGTAGAGTTACAACATAATACAGTTTAGTCAGAGTTTTGATTTGTATTGACATCTAAGGGATCTAGGATTTATTTTAGCCGTAGCTAATTCACACACCCCCCCCCCCCCCCCCCCTCTCTCAATTACTCCTCTTATATTTCCAACAATTGGTATCAGAGCTTCTTGGTGCTTGCAAATAAGGTTCCATGGACCTAAGCTAAAGATTAGGATGTCTTACAGAAGAGAGACTCCAAAGTTGAACAAATAAAACTTTGCAACATGGTAGGAACCTATGAAGTTGCATCTGGAAACCATCAATGATTAAGGTTTGACATACTTAAACACTAATTATAAGGCTCCTACTGGTACAATATCTATAGAAGAAATTGCTAAACTGAAAAATCATAATATCATGATGATTGACATAGCATAAGCTCTTAATATGTTGAATTTGATGAAGTTAAAGGATGTGCTACTACTCATGAAATGTGGACCAAACTGAAGGATGTTTGTGGAGGTGATGATAATGTTAAAAGAGCCAAGGCCAAAAGCTTAAGAGGCCAGTTTAATCAAATAAAAATTAGAGAAGATGAAAATATTGCAAAATATGTTGATAGAATTAAAGCCAGTGTCAGTGCTATAAATTCCTTTGGAGTAACAATTGATGATGTAATAGTGGTAAGCAAGGTACTCAAAACCCTTCTTCTTATCTATGCAATCAGAGTGTCAACTATAGAAATGAGATGTGATCCAAATCACAAGATAACTTTGGATGCACTAGTTGGAAGGTTGACAACATTTGAACTAGATAACTATGATAATTATACTCCTAGTTCTAGAAATCTTGAGTATACATTTGAAGCCAAGGTATCACTCAAGAAGAAATTTAAAAGGTCTAAAAGAAAACAATTTAAAAGTGAAGAGGAAGATAGTTCTAACAATGTTCTTGAAGCCATTAAAGCATTACTTGCAAGAAGGTATCCCAAAGGCAAAGGAAATTCTTGGAAAGCATTGGCATCCTTTTTACCATAATTTTACTTTCTATTTGGAAGGTTTCTAGGTCACCAAAATTGAGTGTCAAAAGTGTTATGTATGCTTTAATGTTTTCAGTTTCTCATGCATGCAATTAGATCATAATATACATAAAGGGTTAATTGGTAATTAAAGATAAAGTTTTATAAGTTACTAATTCACCCCTCCTCTCTCAGTAACTTAGCCTATCATAATATTTTCAACAATTGGTATCAGAGCATTGTGGTTCTCAGAGAAATGTTTAACAACTTGAGCAAAGAACAAAGGCAATGGAGGTATTTAGACTGGACAAGGCTATTGACAATGAGAAGCTAGATTTGCAATTGGCTATTGGACAACTCAAGAAAGAAAAAGAGCAACTCTCTCAATCTCTAAAGAGAAGAAAAGATCGTGCAATCCAAATGAATGATCTACTCTACATTGAAGAAAGAATTGAAGACATCCATTCAAGAAATTCAAATGAAGCCAATGAAGTAGTCAAAGAACTATTGGAAAAGAATAGTACTCTTCAAGAAGAAGTAAGAAAACTAAGAGGGGAGTAAGAAATTCAATTAGTAAGATTGTGTGAAGTCATGAAAGAGAAAAAAAAGATAAGAAAAGAGATAGAAGGAAAGAATAATGAAATTTAGAAACATATCCCTTTAGCAAGAAGACTTCATTGATTAGCTCACCAATGCAAATGAAGAAATCATGAATCTAAGATCAGAGAATGAAAGATTATAGAATGATCTAAACACTAAAAGGAAAACCAATGAAAGGATGATGAAATCCCAAGTACACATGAATTAGTTAAATGAGAAAAGTCATTATAGAAAAAAAGGAAAAGCAAGAATTGGATATACAGAAGAAGGTGATTCATCCAAGCACGAAGCTCAAAAGAATAAACCTACTTACAATCACTATGGTAAGATAGGTCATACATTAAAAAAATGTTGGAGCAATGGGAAAACAAAATTGAATGTAAAATGCTACAATTGTAATCAGCATGGTCATAAGGAAAATGAATGCAAAGAAAAACCTAAATTTGAAGGAAAATGTCACAAATGTAAGAAGCATGGATAAAAGTCATTAGAATGCAAAACTAAGATATTGAATCCAAAAAAATAGATTATAAAAGCTATATTTGGAGGGACTACAACACTTGTTGCAGATGTTATTACTGTGGAGAATTTGGACACATTGGAATGAATTGTGAAAAACATCACTTGAGAAAAAGAGATACTACCAAAAGATGTTTCATTTGTATAGAACTTGTTCATCTTGCCAAGAACTATATGAATACTAGAAAAATTGATGATGAAAAGAAGGCAAAAGATGATAACATTAGAAAGTAGATGAGACAACAATGGGTTCCAAATTCTACCAAGAATGCAAGTCCATAATGGTCAACTATGGTTGGAGAAACCAATTTTGATAACTAAGAAGATGATCCAAAGGATCACTAGTCTCCCAATGTTAGAAAAGCTAAAATGACTAAAACTTTAGGCCAGGTTGAACTAGAGAAGAAAACCCTAGCCAAGAAGGATGGAAGGGGAATGAAGATAAGTGGTGTCACTAACATGGAATTGAAGTTTAGTATTCATGGCATTGCCCACAAAATCTATAGTTTAAGCATATTGAACATTGTATTATTTGAATTAGTTGATTTGGCATATAAGGTAGTCAAGAATAATCGTTCTCTTGACCTTGTCAAGTTACTATTGAAACAGTTCAACAAAAACATGGAGAGCATCGGGACTTCCAAAAATAATCCAAGTAAATTTGGTTCACTCTTGACATCTTTATTTTTTTATGTTCAAAAATTCTTCCCATCAAAATGTATTGTTGTTTGTAGAAAAGATGTGTCAGTCCTTTATCAAATTAATGAGTATATTACTGAAATGGGAGAGAACTATGCAAGTATCATGGACAACTATTTTGATTCATTTAAAGAGAAATTGAATAATAGGTTCTTGATTCCAAGGAAATTAGTTGGGGATTATAAAGATGATGTTTGTTTCATGGTAGATAGTGACAAGGTGTATATTCAGGAAATTAGGCCAAGAATTGCATGGGTAAAACCTCTAGGATATGAGGTCAAATTTGATGAAACTAAGGACATAATTGAGGTATTAATAAATGAGCTATTTGATCCCAAGGCTACTTACTTTGGCACCTATGATGAGGCAAAGTTATAAATTGAACTAGAAATTAAGTTTCCTTAGGTAGTTAACAAGGGCAAGAAGAGGACTTCCAAACTGAAAACTAGTTTTTCTCTTCTATTAACTAAAGGAAAAGGTGAGGATGAAGAAGTGAAGGACAAAGAAAAGTTAAAAGAAGAAGAGCCACTGAAGAAGAATGGTAAGGTAATCATTACCAAGCCTACCAAAACATCCACCGTCATGTTCACAAGTAGATCATCAAGGAAGAAAGTAGATAAAGTAGGAGGAAACATAATCATCAAGAGGTCTCCACCCACATTTGAGGAAAGAATGAAAGAGTTGGAATTAGGTTTTGGAATCACAAACTTCAAAGCACTAAAATATGACACCAAGATTTCTGGTGAGCTAAAGCAGATAAAATATATATTGGTATCCAAGATGGGTAAGAGGAAATACTCACCTGATTAGCTTACTTAGTAGATTCATAATGCTTTGATGGATAAGATTAAACCAAGATGGGAGCATTCCATGCAAACTATAAAAGATATATATGAGAAGACCCTAAGGTAGCTTATGCAAAATTTGAATGATAAGGAGGTGAAAGAATCTTTGAAGAAAAATGAAGAAAAGTTAACTTTAAGATTTAATACTTGTCTTATTCTATTGAAAAAAATTGAGCATGTTGTGAAGAATTCTATAAACAAATGGAAGAATGTCTATCTTCTTCACAAACTGAGTGATTTTGTTGTAAGTGTAAGTGATAAGGATGATGATGATGATCAGGAGGAGAGAAATGAAGAGAAAGATGATGAAAAGGTGACTCATTTTAATATTACAGATAATGAAGAGGAACAGGGGTAGGAAGCTACCAAGGAAGATACACAAGATGTTGAGGAGAGTGACCCATTTAAGATTGTTATAGTGGTCATAGCCTCACTTCCTCATTCTCCTAGAAAAACATTGATAACATCAAGCATGGAGATAGCCTCAGCAGGATTGATTATGACCAACATTGAAAGCACAAGCACTCAATCAATCTATCCACCAATCTAGTTTAGTACTTCATTGATAATAGTGCCAAGCACTTCATCTACCAAGCTACAAACTCTTCCCTCTACATCAACTTTGGCTACATTAGGTATTCCTTCTACTAGTATTTCAATGAGTGTAGTATCTATTTTAGTAGTGAGTCCTACCATTTCCACAATTGTTTCCATTCCTAGTATGCAAGCAATAAGTGCAAGGACAGTTGAGACCAAGCCTCAACTGAGCACAAAATTTTTGGGTAAAGGCAAAGAAAAGGAAGAGGATATAGATCTTGATGAGGAGATTTCCATTCCTAAATGGGGCATCTCAAATCTAAATCTAGATTAGATGCAAATATTTGAACAATTAATTCAAAAGAAAGTCAAGTAGCAAAGGCTTAGAGAAGAAAGAAACAAAGAGTTCAAAATCATGGAGGATGCTCATAAAATTCTAGTAGAGGCTCTAGGCATAGAGGTTGATACTTCTCAACCAATTTTGTATCAGTTGGCAAAGGTAGTCCAGAAATATAATGAAGATTTGGATGGGTAGGACAAATTATTGCAAAAAGCTGAGAAAAAGTTTGAGAATAAAGTTTTATAACTTATTACTCAACAAATTTCCATTCATCAAGTAGACCTATCCACTATTTTAGGCTCTCTAGAGACCTCTTGCATTAATGTATCTTTTCTTTCCAGTAAGCTATGTGATACATCAATTTTCACAAAAGAGATAAGCGATAAATTATCTAAAATTTATGAGGATCTAAAGACAAGTGCACAACAATTGCAGCTTGACCCAAGTTCAAGCTCTACCCACTTCAATAAGATCAAATTTTTGATAGATATGCAGGTAGAATTGCTTAGGGAAGAAGCAAGAATCAGATCAACTTTGATAGATATTTAGAATATGATTCTCCCAAACATGGATGCACTACAAAAGCACATTGCACATTCAAAAATTCTCATCGATGACAATACCTTCTCCATTGCAAACCACATGATTGAATTGGTAGCAGAAGTGTAGATTGCATTGTACACATGCAAGGTCTTGCAAGAGAATTGGGACAAGACTTCGGTGCTTATCCTAAAGGTACACTCAGACTTCTTGTCACATTTTGGCATTACTATGTAAATATATAGCATAAATTTTTGGAATTAAAGGCAAAAAGGGGGAGAAAATATAGTGGAGAAGATGTGAGAAGATGTAAGGAAAAAGGGGGAGAAAATTGAAATAAGATTGGAGAAGATTCATTTAGATGTATATTGTATAAAGATGTATAGTATATTGTATATTGTGTATGGGGGAGCATTTTTGTATAGCTCTTACAAAACCAATTTTAAAAAATCTCAAACATAGTATACTCTACTGAGTTGGAGACATAATGTCATGGATAAATATATTCTTGAGCTCATTTTTTATTGATAAGTGTTTTTGTTAGTAATGCCAAATGGGGAGATTGTTGACATTCCAATCATGTTTGTTATTATTGACATACACTTATTCAGATTGTAAGCTCATGTCGAGCATATTGTATAGTTAATAGTGTTAACCAAGCATTTCAATTGATACCGAGTTCTATAGTTGCTACTGAGTCCTTTGGATAGATTTCAATTTACACCAAGAATTTACTACTATGTTGATGATCAACAGTGTAAACCAAGCATCTCGGTGTTTGTCCAGTTTACTAGTGCAAACTAAGTTGTGCAGTGCTTACCAAGTTTGCAACTGATTTGATGTGAGTCTAGTTTTAACCAAGCTACCTAGTGTTAATCAAGTGACTCAATTTATACTAAGCTCGAAGTGATAGCATTGACCAAGCTATGTAGTGTGAATCAAGTGATTAAGTTTATATGTCGAGTTTCATAGTACTTGTTGTGTCACTAGTGTAGACCGAGTTCAAGACTACTTGGAACTGATCAGTATGGACCAAGATTCTATGTATACTAAGTGCATGGTGATGTTGAGCATTGATAATGGATGTCAAGTATCAGAACCTCACTGAGTCAGTCTTCAAAACCTAAGTTTCTATGCTTTGGCCAAATTTGTAATATTTTTGTAAACTTGTATTGTGGCTGACTTTGTAATTGTGTAACTAGATTGGTTTATATGTAATGTATTATATCACATCCAAATAATCGAATAGAAAGAATGTAATAATTAGAAAAGAGAAAAAGAGTGAATTACAAAGGCTACAATAGTATAAGGAGTAGCAAAGGTTTATCTATCATAGCAAGGTAATTTATACACTCAGAGGAATCTCATTTAGCAAACCAAGTTTTAGATTAGAGATCAACTACTACTTCATCCTAATAGGTGGATCAATCAAAACATTTAACAAGGTAGACCTAATAGTCTTATGTAAATCTCTTGATTGAGTGCATACTTCATTATATGTTTGTAAATCATTTTGCAAGGTGGACCTAGCAATCCTTATTGCTTCTAACAGGGTAGATCATTAGAAGTGATCATTGTAAGCCTTAATAGGCCAACTTTGTACTACAATATTGAAGCTTGTGGATATCATCCCCATCCTAGTTTTACTTTCTATTTGGAAGGTTTCTGGGTCACCAAAATTGTGTGTCAAAAGTGTTATGTATGCTTTAATGTTTTTAGTTTCTCATGCATGCAATTAGATTAGAATATAGATAAAGGATTAATTTCTAATAAAGGATAAAGTTTTCTAAATTACTGATTTATCCCTCCCCTATCAATAACTTAGCCTATCATAATATTTCCAACAAGTGGGACCCGAGCTAAATATAGAAGATCATGAAGAGGTCAGTGGAACAAATTCAAAATCCAAAATACATGTGTTAGCAAGATATGGCAGAAAGCACCATGCGCCTAATCAGATCATTGGACACAAGTCACATGGAACAATGACAAGAAAAAAATTGAAAAGTACATGTTTTCTTGCTGAATTTGAACCTAGATATGTTAAAGATGTTTTGGATAACAAAGGTTGGATTGAAGCTATGAATGAATAAATAGAAAAGATAGAGAACAATAAAACTTCAAATCTTGTTCCAAGACCAAAGGATAAAAATGTAATTGGCACAAAATGGGTATCTAGAAATAAGCTAAATGAAGATGGAGAAGTTTCAAGAAACAAAGCAAGGTTAGTATGTAAAGGTTATTCTCAAGAAGGTGGTATTGATTATGGTGAAATTTTTTCTCTCGTTGTAAGATTAGAAAGTGCTATAACTTTACTATCATATGCAGCACATAAAGGATTTAAATTTTATCAAATGGATGTAAAATCTACATTCTTGAATGGAATTATTGATGAGGAAGTCTACATAGAAAACCCTTAAGATTTTGTAGATCCTAGCAAAAGAGATATGATCTAAAAATTACACAAAGTGTTGTATGGTCTCAAGCAATTTCCCAGAGCTTGGTATGAAAGACTTCATAACTACTTGATAAAGATTGGTTTTCAAAGAACAAATGATAATAATAGATTATATATCAAAAAAGGACCAAATAAGAAGATTGTGTTGGTAGAAATATTTGTGGTTAACACTTTATTTATAGGAAATAATGACTGATGCAAGGAATTTTTAGTGGAGATGGGTAAAGAATTTGAGATGTCTATGTTTGGAGAGATCAAATTCTTTGTTGGATTGCAAATTCAGTAGAAGAAAGATGGTATCTACATTACTCAATCAAAATATATGAAGGAGATACTAAAGAATTTTAGAATGGAAGATTCAAACTTGTTGGAACACCTATGTCTACTAGACATAAGCTTTCCAAAAATGATGATTCCAAAGAAGTAGATCAAACTACCTATGGATCAATAATTGGAAAATTGCAATATGTAATGCACACAAGGCCTAACGTTGCATTAACATTCGGTATGGTGGCAAGATTCTTGGCAAATCCCAAAGAAATTCATATGATGGAAATCAAGAGAATCATGAGGTATCTAAAAGGTACTGAACAATATGGTTTATGGTATAAAAAAGGAGGCAATTTGGATTTGAAAGCATTCACAGATGTTGATTGGGAAAGCAATTTGATGACTAAAAGAACACAAGTGGTGGAGCATTCTTTCTTGGTAAAAAACTAGTATCTTGGACAAGCAAGAAGCAAAATTATATTTCTCAGTCCACAATAGAGGCAAAATATGTGGCAGCAACAGATAATTGTTCAAATATTGTTTGGTTCAAGCAACTGTTGGGAGGTATGAAGATAGAGATCAAGGATCCAGTGGTTATATTTTGTGATAACACTAGTGTAATTAATATATCAAGGAATCTTGTTATGCATACCAAAACCAAGCACATTGCTATAAAATATCATTTTATGAGAAAATTGGTACAAAATAAAGAAGTAAGATTGGAATACGTAAATAATAAAGAGAAAATTATAGATATATTCACTAAGTCATTACCTAAGGATGCATTTTTGTATCTAAGAGTTAAGTTAGGGGTCATTCCCCTATATAAAGCTCACTAAATGTTGTTTGGTGATGCATCAACTAGAGCATGTTGAAGATCATCCATTTGATGCAATATTGACAAAGGCACATTACATATGAATTAGTACATAAGGTACACTAATATTTGTTGGATATTGTCTTTGGCATAAGATATCAAAGAGGGAGAATTTTTGTGTCATATCTCATAAATTTTTTATCACTTCAAGAGATGACAAAGAGGAAGATATCAAAGAAGGAGAACTTGGTCAAATATTAAAGAAAGAAATTTTTCTATTAGAAAAAGATGTTGAAGATAGAGTTTTACTGATAAAGTGAGAAACTAAAGGTAGAGGGAGTTCACAATAATACAGGGAGTTCTCATGGATGAGAATCAAAATGAAACTAAGGATATGTTTCGTAATTATTCTTTCTCTAAAATTTCATTGTATTATGACATGTTGTGTTGCCATCAATGCCAAAGAGGGAGATTGTTGAAAATAATTGATTAATTGTGCATTGTCTTTGATGTTACACAAAATGTCATATCATTTCTAGTCAGTGTATCTTAAGCTCACTTGGGCATTGAAGATAGTTTTCAGTGTCTACTAAGCATTCTAGAGTTGACCTAGTTCAAAAGGCAGTGTCTACCAAGTTCACTCGGTCATCAAAGGAAAGTTTGTAAAAGTTGATAGTTAACCGAGCTTGCTTAGTTAATGAAGAAAATGTAGGATGGAACCAATGTTAATTGAGTTCACATGGTTACCAAAGGAACTTTGTGAATATGCAATGTTAACCAAGCTCACTTGGTTAACAAAAGAAAATAATTTTTGAGTTAGTGTCTACCGAGCATGGTCAACTAACGAAGGATTTTCTTGTTTTGGCATATTGAGTTCAATTGGATTATTTGTTGGTTCTATCCAATTGAGGATATGAATATTGATTATTCTAAGTTGTATTCAAGCTGACTTGATAATGTGTAAGATATAAATATAAGTTCAAGTTGAGAATTGAATGTGTGGAACATAATAGAAGATTTGATGATGCTTAGAGGAAGTGAATTAGAAGGATAATCAAAATATCCTTGTTGAGTTGCAAAGATACATTTGATCAGGAAGGATCAAGTATAAAAGCTAGGTGTGAGGCCTCACCACGACCCATCATAGCATAGTGATATCTTATTATTATTTTGATACTCACGACTCGAGATGTCGGGAAATTTTCTGATGCTTTGAACATATTATATTATTTCATGTTGTGTGATGTTTACTTTCAAATATTTGAGTTCATCATTTAATGCTTTATGAACATGTATGTTGACGAAATAAGTAAATGCAAGATTAACACATTGATTATGGAATTTTTACGATTAAGGATATAAGTAGGATGAAAGAAACCCTGATTGATTTTAAGATGTATGTTTCAATTTATGTGATTTCTAATACGTATATACATATGTGCATGTGATTTTATGGGACTACTGATGTGTGCAATGAGTGTGCAGGATATTTTAGTTGAGAAATCTGACGGAGGAACAAAACTGATCCCTATGTGCTAATTGTGGAAACTTTGTTCTTCATAACTAAATTACATTGTGAGATGTATGTATGTATTTTTCTGTGATTAGTAATTGTTAATGTTCTAACTATGTTCTTTTAGTGTCACTTGACACTCGTGAATTTTCTTATGTTCTTCAGTGTGCTAGTTAGGGTTAGCTATGTAACCTTTGGACCTAAGTTGGATTAAGTTATTGTCTTTTTGCTAATTTGGTTCTTAATCGAGTTTAGTCACCCTAATCTGGATTAATGCTTAATCTACATTTTTTAGAGTTGTTAGATGGTCCTAATTTTTTTTCTAGCTCTTGTTTGGTTCCAAACCTATTCCTAAGGATTTAAAACATGAACTATTTAAACCCAAAAGGTATGGGTATGGGTTGGGGGTCTTTTCCAACCCCTAAGCCCCTTTTATTGACTTTTGAGGTCACTAAAAAAGTCTATTTTTGCCTTTGTGCGAAAATTGCAAGTGGCTACCATGAGTTGCATCACCTCAACTCAACTTAGTGGTTAACCATAGTATGGGTTGAGTTAGGAACTTCTAGATTTGTAGGTGGGTGGGAGAAGTTATTTCCTTTTTGAGTGGTTGAGTTTGAGTCTTATTTAGAGGCCCTTCTTGGAGTAGTTTAGGTTGTTACCCAATCTCTACTTTTAGAGAGGAGTCTTGGAAGAGTGAAGGAAGGAAGGGAAAGGCTCTACTCAAATTTTTCATTTGCCATTACCTCTTTGTGAAGGTAGGAATTTTCATCTCCCTTGTTCAAATTTTCATGCTTGTTTCATGCTTATGCTATGGTGTTGTTATTTGGATGCTTGTATGTATGTTGGGTATGTTGGGAAGGATTGCAACCATGTTTTTTTGAATGTTTTCCTTTCATGTTTATGTTTGAATTTTGAAGTTTCCTGTATGGGTGTTTTGGTATTACTCACCCTTGGATAGGGTAGAAGTGACCAATTTTGGGAAAGGTCTTTTTAGTTGGACTCCAACCAGTGTAGAGTCTCTTCTCAGGATGAGAAGAGGGAGAGAGGGTAGGATGTTATGGGCCCCTACTTGTCAGCACACAGCTCATATGAGTTTGGCATGTTAAAATGGAAGAATGAAAGTTCTTGGTTTATAGCCCCGATTGGGCATCTATTTTGGTGTTGTGTCTGACTTCTCCTATTGGAAGAATCCACCTTTCCCTAGTGTTGATTCATTATGAATCCTATTGTAAAAACCTTGTATGAATATGCATGTTTGATTTGTCTCTTGGTCATGCTTGTTGTCACCTGATCAGATTCCATTCCCTCCACGGTTCTAAGAAATGTGTTGCAGAAATTGTTTTGAAACCCTTGATGAGGGTCATGAAGGAAATTCAATTAAATTGTTGAAATTTTGGGATTGGAATCCTATGTAATTTGTATTTTAAAACCTTGTTGTAATGGCAACGACGTTGGGTTTTCTTCCTAGTTCTTTCTCGGCTGAGCCTTTGAATCAGGTTGGCCAATAAAAATGGTGATTGAGTAATATTGCTTATCATGAGAATTAATCGTAATTTTCAGTTATATGGATGCACATCAAAATAGGATAAAATGATGATGGTTTAGTTCAGAAAAAATTTCAAGTTTCCTTATATGTTAAAAATGAAAATTATGTTAAGGAAAGAAAAATGGATATGGTTGATATTTTTCAATTCAAGTTGTTTAGGAGATCAAATAAATCTGGTATTAATGTGACACAAACTTTTGAATCTATGTTTTAAATCCATTCAAAAATATACACCTTGAAAAAAAAATGCATTGCTTTGTAAATCTATACTTAGAAAAAAATTGACAAAAAAAAAATGTTCCAAGAGAGTAAAAACTCTCTGGGTTTTGTATGGAGAGACAATTTATTTCCCCTCATAACAACAGAGAATCTTTAAAAGAATTCCTTTTTATATTTTGATTGAAAAATATAAATTTAAATTAATGAATTTATAAATAAGTGTAACAATTCAAAAATAGAGTATTAACATATTAAAACTACCTTAATATCTTTTCTTACCTATATTACTTTATTTCTTCAATGCTTCCTTTATCCCCTTGTTGGATGCAGCTCTTATATAAGGTTTGAAAAGACTTATGTTGTAAAATATAAACAAAGTCAACAAATGATAATGAGGGTGACATCACCCTGTCCCCTCATTTCATCCTTGTGTAGGGGTAAAGCTTTCTTGGAAAGCATTGGCATCCTTTTTACCTTTTTACATCTTTTTTTTCCCTCCTTCAAATTCCATTGGTCACCACCCATCTTGGTCTACGCTTGTTTCCATTGGACGGGGTGTTGTACTCTGTACCAGTGCTTGGAAATGTGTAGGGTTTGGGGGTTTGGAGGCGGGGGTCGACCTGTCATGTGGGGAGAGTAGAGTATAGGGGGGAAAAGGGTTAGTATAGGAAGGTAGTAATAGGTGTTAGTGTTAGGTGTTAGGTGTTAGTATAGGTTAGTGTAGGTTTGTTAGTATATATTTTATATGTTAGTTTTTATGATGTTAGTTCAGTGTAGTTTAGTAATAGTTTAATTAAAGTTTTAAGTTAGTTATTAATTTTGTTATTTGTTTAAAGTTTTTTTTTTTAAATGTAATATATATATTTAGCGGTATTATTTTATTAGTATGATTTAGTTAGTTAGTTTTAATTTTTTTAATTAAGATTTAAAGTTGTGTTAGATTAGTATGTGTTAGAGTTAAGTTTTATTTAAAGTTTAGTCAATTATTTTGTATGTGGTTAGATCAAAATTAAATTTAGTTAGTTTTAAATTAAATTAGTTAGT
Source organism: Cupressus sempervirens (assembly GCA_028749045.1). NCBI lineage: Eukaryota > Viridiplantae > Streptophyta > Pinopsida > Cupressales > Cupressaceae > Cupressus > Cupressus sempervirens. The sequence continues at coordinate 521,528,016 of CM053789.1, forward strand.
TGTTAGTTAATTAAAATTATGTCTGGTTTAAGATTCACATTAATAACATTTAATTTAAATATTGGTATTAGTGTTTTGTTTTAATTATTATAAATTGTTTTAGTTCATCCTAAATTAAATAAAGTATGGAAAGGTTAATTAAATTTTGTTTTTAGTGCTTAAATTGTAAGAGGAAGTTAGAGATTAGTTCTATTTTAGTAGAATATTTTTATCAATTTATTTAGATAATGTTAGTTAGATTTGTTTAGTTAAAATCTAAGTGTGGGTTGCTTGGCAATCAATTAATCTCTTTATATTGTGATAATCTTAATCTAATAACGATTGTTGATGTCAATTTAATAACGAGCATATTAATTTAACAAAAAAAAAAAAAAAAAATTCCCTCTCAAGATATGTAACTTAAGTTGATGTGTAGATAATCTCTTCTTTAACTTTGGTCACAAACTTATCAACATAGAGCATTCTAATTATTATATCAAAAAAAAAATTGTGTTTTTGCCTCGTACTTTGGGCATGACACTAGGATTGAGATCTATAATCAAAAATTTAGTTGCATTAGAAATCAAGTCATCTCATTTTTACTTTCTAACTATTGTAGTAGTAATTTAAATCTCTTAATAGAGTTGGCTTAACAACTATTTGTAAATCCTCTAACAATGTGGCATTTCTAGATTGAATTCTCTAAAGACCTCTAACAAGGCCAATCCTAACAAGGTGATTAAATCTTCTAATAGGGTCACACCTAACAATGTATTTTGTAACCTTTAATTGGGTTGGATCCTAATAGGGCTCACTTCAGAAGAGTGAAAATCAGTAACTAATTGCAATTGGTGATTTTCCTAAATTGGATTTCCACATTAAATCTTGGTGTCTATTGTGTTCATTCTATTTATTTCATGTGTATGCAACTAAGTTAAGTAAGATTAATCAAAGATAACATCTTAAAGATTTTCATGTTAAGAAGCTACCAAGTTATAGCATTTTCTTGTGTAAGTTGAGTGCATGTGTGTTTTTCAATTCACAACAGAATACAATTTAATAAAATATTTGATTTGTATTGGCATCTAAAGGATCTGGGATTTATTTTAGTGGTAATTGATTCACCCCTCCCCTCATAGTTACTCCTCTTATATTTCCAACACATACATGGATGATAGTTTCAAGCATGGTACAATCTATACACATCTGTACCAAGACTGGAAACAACAAAATATATTGGAAAATCAGCATTTCTCCTTTAGCTCTCTCATCCTAATAATGGATCACAGAGTGTGATCCAAAACATTGATGCAAATATCATTACACAAAATACCCAGAAAATACAGTGAATAATTCTAATGGATTGTGGAAAACTAATATCTACAACATTTCTTTAACTATTCACATACTAAATTGATCCAAACTCCTTCAATCCTTCATTAAAATATATCCTCAATTTTTTTAATGTGTGTGTGTGTGTGTGACTCAATGCTTGGAAGGCTTGTTAAAGTGCCAAGACTATCGGCCTTCTATCTTGCAATTCAAAAGTTGCAATTTAGAAACTTTTACAAAAAGTTGTCAAGTTACAATTTTTGCAACTTTGATAATTTTTGAAAAGTTCAAACTAATATGCCCTCCTAATATTGTGACCCCTCTAAATATACCTAAATGATCTTAAAAATATAAACTAGTAACCTATCTACATGCTCATAGGACAAATTTGACACTTGGACATGTTGTCCTATAATGATGCCAAGTCGTTCCAATGCCTTACCAAATAGGCCTTTATTACAACTTGATGCAATCAAAAGACTTGTTAACATGAAACAACCTAATCTAACATTTGTGGTGGAGTTGTGTACATTTGGAGATGAAATATATAAGAAAATTTCTTCATGTGGGCGCCCTTGCACCACTTACCATCTACAATAATAGGAATTTGACTTCAAGAACAATAATGTATCTCTCTTCTTAATACATTAATAACATTTCAATCATTAAGAAACTCATAAAAGAGTGAATAGTCATGGAAACCTGTAGTAAACCTGATATCTTACTAATTTCACTTCAATACATTCATTCCTTTCTTTATTCTTTGGAACTTACATACTTTATAGGACTTTATGTCTTCTGTTAGAGTGTTTTACCAATTATATTATTGACTCCTTTTTTACCATCACTTAAAGTTATTATTTCAAGTCTAACATTATATAATGAATTAGACTCAAATTTAAGACTTTACATTTTTTCTTAGAGTACTCTATCAGTGAAGCTATTGATTCCAATTCTTGCATCACAAATTGAAGTAGATCTTTGTTCTGTGGTTGATGAGGAAAATCTTCTTCAGTATTCTCCAAGAAAGTCTCATCATTATCTATTGTTATAGGTTTGTCTACTTTTCTATCTTTTTCTTTCTTTTTATCCCTTTCAGTCATGTAAGGAAGTGGGTTTTTTAGCATAGAAAAGTAAGAAATGGGGAATAAATGGATCAAGAAAGGTAATAAAATGAGGATGGTTAACTAAGGATGTTATATCGAATAAAGTAACATTGATGGAAGTATTTTCTTTCTTGGCCCCCACACAAAATCCATATTTTTATACAATGTATCTTATTTTTCTTGTAGTGTAATCATTATTCTCATCTACTTTCGATCCTAGGTTTTGGTAGAAGAGCTTGGATACCATGTTGATGAATATCTTATTTTGAATTTTGATGAATAGATGTAATGTTGATGAAACTGATGGAATTTTGGATCCAATGAGCCTTACATAAGGATGGTTGCACTATTTGTTACTAAAGAGGTATTGGATTCAATCTCAATTTTTTGCATTGTTACTAATTGAATTATAAAGTTACTTAAAGTTTGTAACTATTATTTGGTCCATAATGGTATTAGAATCTAGTATTCCTTTGATTTTGTTTGATAGATTGATCTTGTGCATTATAGTTCATATTTTGAGTAGAATCTTTAGAATATTAACTTAATGGTGAAGTTTAATTATTGAAGGTAAAAATAGGGTGTAATATTAATTTATGAATCAGCATCTATCGGTGGACTCGTGGCATGGTTTCATATTCACAAAATGTTAATAAATCCATAATGTTCTTTTATATTTCTTATTACTCTATATTTTCATTTTATTACTGACCTTACTTTCTTGAGAATAAAAGAGGATATTGTTTGAACTTGTAGATCATGATAGTGCTCTTTGTTGGAATGAATTAGTCGTTGGTCCCATTTTTCTGGCTTGTGAAGTTCCTCTATCAAATCTAGAAGTGCCTCAAGGAAATCTCATCATCATTATGTTCAAAAGAAGCATGTTTTCCAATAGAGGTATGTATTTTGTGGACTTGATTATGGGCATTATGTAAATATAATCATTATGAATTCTAATTTCATGTGTTTACTAGGTCAATATTTTAGTTATAGGAAATGTAGGAGGCAACCCTAGTTTAATAGCAAATATCAGTAGTGGTCTTTCTCAAGTGATTTTGTTTCAACTATCTCACATACACACATGGTACTTTTGAGGAAGCAATTTAGGGACAATTAAAACCTCAATCCATAACCGTGGAAGACAGGAAGATCTAAAAAACATAATTTCTAGCACATATTTGCATGTCTATTAGAGATGTCTATCAGGTTTTTAAGTTATAGACTATGGGATATGTCAGAATTATTACTCCTATAAGAAAAGGTAATTCCTTGAACAAGAAAGAAAATTAAAATAGATAAAAGACCAAAAGATATATAATCAAAATAGCTAATAAATCCCCTATTTAAAACCCACCACGCAGTTTTGACCACCAATAATTTTTTGAATATCTTCATCATATACAACCTTTACCTATATATAAGAGTTGATTAGAGAAGGAATATGAATAGGTGAAAAGTACATAAAATTATTCAAAGTATTGTTGGGAGATGACCCAACCACAAATGTACTAGTGATATATCCAAATCTAATAAAATCACCACTAGTACATTTGGGATTGGGTCAAGCTACTAGAAATGCTTTGGAAAATCTATGAGTTCATCACCTATGCATATACCTACTTTTAAAAACTCTTATATACAGATGTAAAGGTCATATATGTTGAGGATAATTAGAAAATTCTTGGTGGTCTGAACTCCTTGATGGTTTTTAACAAGGGTGTTCATAGTTGTTTTGATTAGCAGTCTTTTAGTCTATTAGTTGTTTTGTTTTGTTGGCTTGTTGGGGGCATTCCCTCACCTATAATATTTAGAATTCTAACGTTCAAAACAACCTATGACCTTAAAAAACTATCCACCTCTAACAATAATGTAAATGTGTGTTGGAAATTATGGTTTTTTATCTCTTCCTATTGTCCATACATATGAATTGTGGTTTTATTTCCCTTGGCTTGCTTCCTCAAAAGTACCATCAATAGGTCATCATTATTCCAACACCCTTAGAATACTTTTTGGTGTTTCTTCTAATGAGTTTACATACTTGTGATGGCACTATCATTAGAGTTTAATGTTATGTTGTCAAAATGTCAATAGGAATTTGTTGGTGCATCTAACATGGATGTTATACTCATAATGGCTTCTTTGTCAAACAATATTTACAGGTGTTTGCCACCTTCCCATTGACACATGTTTAATTAATATTTTATTTTCCTAATTTTATTCTGACAATGTTGACATTGGTATTTCGATGTTCGCATATTTATAATAGCTTGCTAGTGTATCACCTAATCTAGTAGTGTAATAAAGGAATACTAATCTAATAAAGAGAGTATTAACAATACTAAAGCAGTTAACACTTGTGATAGGATGGGATTCACCAAAAAAGGAAGAAAACCAAGAATGGTAGGCTCCTTATGGTATAACCCATGATGAAGTGGATATGTCCCTAATGGAAGGAGATGTAGGCTCATGGTGTGTTCAAGCTTCAAGTGGATGGGTGATTATCAAGTGTGTGTATGGATGAGGGTTTCAACAATGGAGGTATGGAAGAATTTCAGTATTATGATGGTATTTTGGTAGTTTTTAGGCTCTCAAAGTAGCATTATAACTTTGCATGGAAGGTGGATGATGGATTTTGAAGGGAGAGGGTTTCATTTATAGGCCAAGGGATAGTGAAATGGATGGTCAGGATGCAAAGATGGAAGGATTGTGAGGGAGGGTTAAGTTGCATTCAAAGTGAAGCACATAGATTGTGCTTGTTTGGAGCCAATAGGGGAGTGACACATGTCACAGAGTGATTGGATGGAGGAAAGGGAAAGAGGAGTAGTCAACAAAGGAGGCTCCAGAGATAAGGGTTTTCATAAATGTTCATAGATGACTTGTAAGAGCCATAAATGTTTGAGAATGAGGGTGAGGATGAGTTTGTTGAATTTAGCTTGGGTTAGAAAGTCTTAACCCTTACTTAAATTTGTGCACATGTTTAGGAGGGGGATTAGACTTGGCTCGGGAAGGGGGTTAGCAGGCAAGTGGTTTAGCTTGGATCGGATGGATTAGTTAGGAGGCTAAGTGAGGTTAGTATGGGTGAATGGGTTGGATTAGGGGTAAAGGTAGGTCTTAGGGATATTTTAGGGGTTTAGATGATTTATTAAATAGTTTATTTAATAAATAAGGGATTTGGGATTAAATTAAATAGATTTGAGGATTTATTTAATTTAATAGAGGAATAGGGATTTAATTGATAAATTTATTTTGGGTTATCATTTGATTTTATCAATTGGACTATAGTTAATTAAATTAATTAATTAACTAGGGGATGATGATTAATTAATTAAATAATAAATATTTAATCAATAATGTCCTAGGAGATGACTAAATGCAATTACCTTGTGATGTAATCAGATTTAGGTGTCTACATTTTGCCCCTCTTTGACATAGTATTGAAACAATATTATTTCAAAAAAGTTCAGACATAAACGAAAAGAAGAAGACTTTTTGAAGCAACATAGTTTCCTCAATCTTGGGTAGAAGAGGAGAGAATGGACTATAGGATGCCCCCTTAAAAAAGTGGTGGGGAGAGAAGGCGAAGCCCGATAGCTTCTTGAAAAGTACAAGAATCAAGGGCGAGTAGGAGAACTAAGAGTGGCTAAGAGAGGGGTTTTAAGGAAGCTCATACTCTCACTATGAAAGAATGATACAAAGGAAAACCTTGTGCACAAGGATAAGAAATGGTTAAGAACACTAGTTACAGGGGGAGGGGGGTGATTGGCTATTTAGATTGAAAACCCATAGAAGTGATTTGGAAGATAGTAGGGTGGGGGAAATTATGATTCTAAGATTTTTATTGGTGATGACTAAGATCATGATTGATGTAGAAGCTATGATTATGATTGATGTAGGAGCTATGATTATGATAAATGTAGGATCTATGATTATGATTGATGCAGGAGCTATGATTATGATTGAAACTAGATTGGATACTATATGATTGATGCAGAAGATATGATTATGATTGATGCAGGAGCTATGACTATGATTGATACTAGATTGGATACTATGAGATTGATACAAGAGATATGATTATGATTGATACTAGATTAGATACTATATGATTGATGGATTAGCTAGATCATAATGGCAGGATTGATTAGATGGGATGCTTAGATAAGATGTGATGTTTTGATAGGATGGGATGCTTGGATAGGATGGGATGTATTGATAGGATGGGATGTGTTGATAGGATGGGATGTTTGGAGGAATCTATTGAATCTTGAACATGGGGATGTTCCAAAGGGGAGCACCACCATATAGTTGAGCACTTATTTTCATATAGGAATATTGAGATATGCCAAGGTTACTATGAACATTAAGGCCTTTGTACCAATATTACATAAGATTGATGCAAAACAAATACATGAGGATTGCCCCAGCATCACACATGAATCATGAAAAAATCAAAGTGGAAACAATACTAGGTAACCCACAAGCAAATGATTTTTCCCCAAATGAACCATGTAACCATAAGTGATCACATGTTTGTAATATGCAAGGGTCATATCCGACTGACTCGCAAGAAGAAAAAGAAGACAAAAGAGACTTGATCAAAACCTTTCCCTAGAATTGCTCCATTCACATCACACCATGATATAAAAGATCATGGTGACCTCAAGGAGGGAACAATGCAAATCACTAGGAAAAGATACATTAAGAACCAAACTTGAAATCCCAAAAAAAAAAAAAATCAAAAGAAAATGTAAATCCATGAAAAAGTAACATTTTTCCAAAGAGATCAGTAGGACTGAATACTGACGGACCAAGATCAAATGAGAGGAAGGATGCATCCTACAAGGATCTATCCATAATATCAAGGACTAGGATAAGTCTTGAAATTAGAACATTTTAGGACAAAATTTTGATGACAAGGGATCTCATACGAGGATTCGCTAAAGCACCTAACCAAGAGAACTACAATTGTGATCAAACATGAACTACCACAAAGAGATGAGAGATATACAATGGTATCAAGTGAAGGAATGACACACAAAAAATATACAATTGATAGATCAAAGTATTTAAATAGGATTATCATACAAAAGCACAGCATGATAGGATAGTGATGGGAAAGATAAATATTAGAAGATAGTGGATGAAAGATTTGGGATGAGGAGTTTAGTAGATAAAAATCTCGAGATGAGAAGAAAGATAAAGGAAAAGTGTGGGATAAGGAGATGGAGGAAAACCTCAAGATGAGGAGATAAAGGGGAGGAAAAGCTCAAGATGAGAAGATAGTTTGTGAAAAGCTTAAGATAGCGGGAGTAAAAAGCTCAAGATGAGGAGATAGTGGAAAAATCTCAAGAGGAGGAGATAGTGGGAGTAAAAAGCTTAGGATGAGTAGATAAAGGGGATGAAAAGCTTGGGATGAGGAGATAGAGGGGATGAAAAGCTTGGGATGAGAAGATAGTGGATCAAGGGTGGATAGGGTGATGTGGATAAGGGAATGATATACCTGATGACAAGGAGTGGGAAGGATGGATCCCAATGATGATGATTGGGGTGTGACCAAGGCATGCAACAAGGATGGGCAAGTGAGTAAAAAATATGTGCAATGGAATGGTGTAGTTGATGGTAGATTTCTAGGAGAATGAGGATATGAATGGATGATATTGGGGTATATGGGGATAGCCTACTGTTAGATACCAATGACAAGGGATGTACCAGGTGATGGAAAGATGGAGAGATGGTGAGAAGTGCAAGGATAGGAGAAAAAGGTATAACCAATTTGGGGATGATAAGATGAAAATAGGGCTAGGATGGGGGGGAAGATGGACACAACATGATCTCCAAGCAATATAGTGCCCCCAATTATATGTTCTTCAAGAGGAGGTGGCATAGGATAGAGGGTTGGATGATAAGAGGATAAGGGAGATAGATGGAAGCAAGGATGTGAAAGGTGAATGACATAGAGGGTAACTCATGATGGGTGGATGAGGCTCATGGAGGGATGATATGGATGAAATATTGGGTGGATAAAGGATAGGTGGATACAAACTTTGATGGGGAATGGATGTCAAAAGGATGACCAAAAGCATGGACCTGGCGGTGGACTTTATTTTTATCAAGATCCGAAGGAGGATGGCAGGTGAAATGGATAAGATGTGGTGGGTATGGTGGGATATGGTGGGATGAGATAGGTATGGTGGGTGATGGAAAGTGCCCCCAGGTATATAGGGAATTTGGTTAAAGGAATTACACATGACACTTTTTTCCAAGTTCTCATCATGGTACTTGTCCAAGGTGCTTGAATTGCCAAGTTTTCACCAGTGGACGGTATTTTTTTAATTTTTATTTATTATTTTTTTAATGCATTTTTACTCATAGATGTTGTAGGATGGGGAGAAAAGGATTAGATTCAAGGAGTGAAATGGTGGGTGGGAGTTGGTAGATAAGGGATGGGAAGACATAAGACTTGTGGGTAAATGGATGAGGAAAATGGAAAGATCATCTTTGGCACACACCTTGAGAGGTGATGAAGTAGCAAGAAAGATCATGTTGGACGAGGTGAAGGGGAAAATGGAGAAAGACAAATATAAGGACTAAAAGTAAAGTTGGAACATGGAGGATGGGAGATTTAGGATAAGAAGCATAGTGGATTGGGGGGATGAAGGATGTATATATGGAGATTTTGATAAAGGATAAACAGATGAGGTTTTTTGAGTAGCATGAATGGATGCCAATTGAGATTTTTCTTTCAAATGCATTTCTTTTATGAGCATCCTAGGTATCCCCATGATTTTTTACTTTTCCAACTTGTGCCTTTGTGGCCTCTCGACTTTTTCTTTGATTTGGATCAAATGCTTCTCATCAGGAACATGTATTTTAGAAGGGACATGTTGAGACTTGGATTTTTGTGGATTTTTGGATTTGTGCTTTTTTATTTTGGCATCCAATATGCTTTTATTAGCCATGGTATGGGAACAAGAGCATGGAGGATATGGAGGGATTATGGATGGAGTGATAAAGGTTGAAGGTTGGAAGGGGTTCAAGGATGAGTGCCTTTGATGATCTAGCTTGTAGATTTGAGGGGATGGAATGATGGATTGGAAGACAGGATATGGATGCATATAATTGCCCAAAATGGATGGAGGGAATGAAGGATAAGGGCCAAAAATGGATGGAAATGAGGAAGGAGTAGGTCCCAAGATAGATGGAGGAGATAAAGGATTTAGATGAGGTATATAAGGACCCAAAATAGATGGAAAAGATGGGGGATTTAGTTAAGGGATATATGGACCCAAAATGGAGGGTCAAAAAAAATTAATAGGATAAGGGCCCAAAATAGATGTAGAACAAGATGGAGGAGAACTTTGGGGTGAAAATAGAAGGACTTGTGACCATGCAGGGATAGAAGGGATACCAACATCTAGAGATACACTTTTATTTCCTTCTTCAAGATGATGTTCATTATTTGGAACATAAGATGTGAGTCCATTACTAGCTAAAGGAGTCAAAGCTTTGGATATGATAGTTAGATCCTCTTCTATGGATCTATCATCATGGATTATAGGGTATATATGATCCTAAAGTAGAGGGGATTGAATTAAAGGATCTTGATCTAGATGGGTTAATGGAGATGGATCTTGAGATGGAGTAGGTAAGATGGTAGGATTTAGATATAGAGGAGATGGTAGAAGTGGATCATGTAGGGGAATAAGTGGGAGGGTGGGATCTTTGTTTGTATCATGGGATATTTTAACATGATTTTGGACAAGAACTTGATAGGAATGGATAGGAGTGGATGGTATGATAGGAGAAGTATGGATGGTTTCTTCAAGTGAGGTAGATGGATGGGTAAGAGGTTCTACAATGGGGATGGGTTGATGGGGGATGGACTTAGTAGGTTTATTACATGGGATTTGGGTAATGCTAGGAGGACGAGATGTAGATGGGATTTGGAGGGATTAGTTGGATGGGAGGTAGGATATGGAAGGGGTTTGATAAGTGGGGTGGATGAGATAAGGATGATAGCAATAGGATGATGTAAGAGGAGTGATGGGGGTGGGTGATGAATTTTCTTAGGTTTCCTTGTAGAATTCCTTAGAGATGAGTGTGTTGGACTAGGAAGAGTAAGGGGAGTAGGGTGATGCATTGTATAAATAGGATTTGTTGGGGGATTTGGAAAGTGTTTTGGAGGATATTGGGATGGTGGATTCGGACTAGGGATGTAGCTACTAGAATTGTTCTTGAATGGTAGAGATTGAGAAAGGAAGGTGGAGGAAGATGGATATATGATTGATTTATAAGAGGAATATGTGGGCACAATATAGGAAGGAGGTGAGGATGAGGATAATAATGGATTTCCCTTGTCAAAGGCATGGTAAGGAGTGCTAGTGGGTATGCATGGAGGAATGATGGAGTAGTTGGGAGGAATGTTTGGATTTCAGAGGATGTTGGGAGCAATATCTCTAAGGCTTTCAATATACCCATCATAGTTGACAAGATCATCATCATCATTGGAATAGGATGGAGTGGGAGAAAAGGTGGGATGACCAAAATCATCATAATAGGATTGTGACATCATTTTTTGATGATGAGTTGGGTAGGGATGAAATGTTACTAGTTAAGACATGGAGAGAAAAGGAATACTTTATGGAAGACCTTAGGAATGGTGGTACTAGAGGAAAGTTTGGAAGCTTGGATGAATCTTGGATGAGGAAGTGACTATGCTAAGTATGCCTTTCATTTGGGTTGAATGATTGACCAATGGTTGGGTTGTTTTGAATGGACTTGCTAACAACCATTTCAAAGGATAGACAAGTGATTTCTTTAGTAAAAAGATTTGATATTTTCTAAAATATGGGGAAGGTTTTGAACACTCAAGCACATCAAACACAACAATATACCTATAAGATATTTTACAAGGATATACAAGCTTTGCTAGGGGTGTCCTCAATATACACAAGGTATGTGAGGCCCAAATCTATAGATGAAGGAAAATAATGCCACGCAGTCAAGAGGAGATGGTAACCCAAATCTCCACCTTAACTTCCCAAAGGTATAAAGTTCTTTGGGGCTTAGCCAAGAGTTACAAGATTATGCTTCCAAGAGAGATGTATTTTGATTCACCTCTTGATATTTATACTCCGCCAAAAAGATAGAGTTGAGGTCATCCCAAGGGGTGATGAAATCCCCAAGAAAGCCTCCTAAAAAGTGTAAAACAAGACCACATAAGTGATCTTGGGTTTAAAAAACACTCGTTCTTTTCCAATTCATGATTTAGATTTTGTAATCTATGATTGAAGATTCATTCCAACTTGACAGCATCATCAACATAAGAAAGAACGAGAGTTCGTCAACATAAGAAATTCGAGCATTGTTGAACATATGAAAATTGCACAAGAAACCTTTGAAACTGATAAGAATGTTTGTCCTTTAGAACATTCAAGATTGAATGAATACTTTTTAAGCCCCAAAGTGTAAGTGTGTTAATTTGCAATGTTCATTGATTTTTAGGCATTCAAGATTGAGTAAAAATTTTTTATGCCCAAACTGAGGTGTTAATCATAGCAATGGTTTGTTGATCTTAGTCATTTAAGAGTTTGTTTGATTGATCAAATTAAGTGCGACATGCATTCAAAGACAAGTATTTTAACCATTCAAATTCATTCTTCAGAAAAATCAACAAACAACATGGTTAGGTGTGGCTAGATGCTCCAACCTACAATGATACAAAAAATCAATTTGATTAGTCAACAAAAAAAAATCCATAAAATGAATATTTAACTATGCAAAAAATCATTTTAACTTTTTCAGTTATTTTTGATATGTGTAAATTAACTTTGAATAGTCGATATCCTACAGAACCCCTAAAAGTCAAATTTTGATTTATACTCTCTTTTTTTTTTAAAGAAGGATCTTGCAAGGTAAACAACGATCCCGTGGATATAAAGAGTGATCCCATGGGTAAAACAGTGACCTCACAGATATCAAGAGCGATCCTGAAGGTTTAAATAGTGACCCCACAATGTGGGAACATAGGTGAGAGGTAGCAGGATTGTAGTATAGAGAACTAGTGGAAAAAATAGAAAAATAGGTTGTGGTTTAAAAGGTTGCAGAGCAATCTCACAAGTTCTTGGGGGAGCATTCCCATGGACAAATGGGTCAGCAAGTTTGCTTGAGGAGAGAGAAACTAGTTTTAGGGGTTAACTAATCGGTTAAAGCATTCTTGCTAGTCTTTTCCAACAATCTCGCTGGTGAAAATGACATTCCCATGGGAATAAGAACAGCAAGGATGTAGGGGATGTGATTAATGACATGTCGTTAACTGTCGTTAGTGTTGTCACTTAGGTTTGCACCCTTGTCCAAGGCCTATGCGCAAGGACAACCTAGTGAAACATGGAAACAACCTCCAAGCTGTGGGACTTGAACTATGAGGTTGAGTCTCCGGAGAAGGCCGGCTTCCTCTTACTGTCAGGGCTCACCTATCTATTCTCAGAAGAAAAGGGAGAAAGAGAAAAATAAAACAAATCTACCTAGTCTAATCTAAGGTGGTGATGCACCAAAACAGAGTGTTCAGACTCATTTCTGCAGATATATGTGCTACAGAACTAGAGTAACATCCAAAAATCATACACATCCAAACTTATATCGATCAATAATCACATACAGATCAGGAAACCAACTGAATGACACCAGGGAAAGGGGATCTCACTTGTATGTTATTCAATAGGCCAAAGATAGATACGGCATGTGGACTACTGATCTCAATAATGCATCAATGAGAGGCAAAACAATGCATATGCACATTAATGGCTGAAAGAGATGATACAGGATGTTATCTAACTCAGAGACAAAGGGGTTTTTACACTGCAAATCCGTGAGCAGTAGTAGAGAAAATTAGGAAGAGTCGACCCTGGGAACGAATCACAAAATTGCCTTTATAGATCAGGCATAACTTGAAGATTTTTGCGTTACATTTACTTCCTACCTACTGGCATCGAACCCCAAAATATTCGATCAAAGATCACACTCGAGCATGATTCTGAAGTACCAAATCAGATATTCGACTGAAATAACTCCTCGAGTAGATAGAGCGGCGCCAATGAATGATACTGACATAGTAGATGGATCGACTGGGACGGTGGAGTGTTTCCCTATGCGTGGCATTCATTCTTGGTAGGTCAGAAATGATCACGAAGATCAAATTGCAAGATAACATCGATCATCTTCATTTTTTGATTCATGAATCAGCCTAGTCAAAAGGTCAACCAGGCTCCTTACGCGTCAACTAGGCCACACGGGCCAACTATATTTCTTTATTTTTCCACTTGAGGAAGTCCTCCCATGGTTGACCTTCCGTCATCGAACTACTGTGCCACCCTTCAGACGGTTATCACTAACTGCGACGGTTATATTATCTGCCAGCTAACCGTCAATCTTGACCGGTTTAATAGGACACGTGTCATCTAGGTGCGTTGTCACTAACACTATCTCCCGAGCAGTTCTTCATAGCGCAATGGCGCCCACTGCAGATCTGTCTCCATCTGACGACCAGAATTGCCTCGTACTACCCTGCGTTGTTCCTATTTCGGGCCCATCACATTTGGCGCCACCTTGGCAACTGATCTTCATCCGAATGACATATGGCAACAGCTCAGTGATCCATTCTGGTGAGACTTGACCCCACCGACACGTGGCAACAGGGCGCCATGTCGCTATACCAAAAATCTTGCAGATTCGCCATGGCGAGATGGCGCCTTCCGCCTATCCATTTCCAATCTGACGGTCACAAAAACTTGACCTCCCGCGACCCACCTTCTTTATTAAATTGTCAAGCCCGCTGGCACGTGGCGTCAGCTTATTGGTCTGTCGGACAACCTGAATCTGATCGCATCCAGTGGCATGGAATGCAGTCTTGCCAGGACACGTGGCGTAAGGGCACCAAGTCGCCGATGTTATCTACCGAGCTATTCTTGATAGCGAGACAACGCCAGTCGTAGATCTCCATAGATCCGACGATCGTGAAGACTCGCCATTTCTCCCAAAACTACTGGGCCTGTTGAACGTGTGTTGTCATTTGATTCGTTCTCTTGATGCCGATTGGTAAGACCTGACTCCCACCAAAACGTGGCGGATGGTCGCTATGTCACCATGTTAAAACCCGTGCATCTTTTCCATAGCGAGATGGCACCATCCATTGATCTAAATCGATCTGACTGTGTGCAAGGAAGATCATTCCCCTCAGGGTATCGATGAATAAGAACTGGCCATGTATCAACGGTCTGACTAGTCCTCGCTGACATCCTTGGACCCACGAGGACGCATGTCCTTCAGGCGCAATGTCATTAACATAAGACTCGCGCAGCTCTTCTATAGCGCGATGGTGCCTACCATCGATCGTCCCTAATTTGACGGTGGAGATCTTACCTTTCCATGTACTGGTGACACTGACTGAACTCTGACTTGGAGGACGTGGTCGCTCTTTATTGGCCCAATGAAACACCTCCCTGGTCTGACAAAGCACCAACTCGGAGGGTCCGTATTTCCTTGACCCCACTGATGAATATGTGGCTACATCTGATTCGCCACCCTGGCATTGGGCTCCTGACTGCTCATGCGAAGTACTTGCTGGGACCCAACGTGCCTGGTCGCTTCTCGCCACAGTGGATTTTTTGATTGGGTGCTATGTCGCCATCAAAAAATGCATTGGTTTTTCGTTGGTGCCATAGCGCCTCGTCGTGTTTTGAAACTTCTGAGCCGTGAAACTGTCTGCCTGCCACCACGAAACCTCTATCCTACCGTACTCTGCAACCTGCGACCAGACTTTGAATGACACCTGGCGATCCCTGGTGAGACCTGGCCCATGTCGATCTACATGGCAGATGGTCGCTATGTCGCTATGATAAAATCCACACATCTTCTCCATAGCGAGATGGCACCACCCATTGACGCAATCTAATCCAACGGTAGAGAGGACCATCACACTTCGTACTTCTGCCTGCCATGTCGACACACCTGGCATCGCCCTGCAACACGGCCCCACCTGACACGTGGCATCAGGGTGCAATGTCGCTGTCATAACCCTCGTGCATCTTTGCCATAATGTGATGGCGCTTACCATCGATCCAAGCTGATCCGACGATGGAGATCATAGACCCTGACTGTGTGAGTCATGCTGACAGAAATTTTGGCCTAGTTACACGTGGTCCCTTTTGATTTGCCTTCCGGAACACCTGATCACATCGGTCATTGAAACTTGTTGCCATGACTATTTCTGCTGGGCGCTATGTCGCTATGGAGATTTTTCAGCTAATATGCGATAGCGACATAGCGAACAAGGCACTGTGGAACTTTTTCGACCCGTCGAACACTGGACCCACCTCTGCAACGTGTCTTCAGGGCATCATCGCGCTATCATAAATATCATGCATTTTCTTTATAGCGCGATGGCGCCAACCATCGGTCTTCTTAGATCTGATGGCCAGAAACTTGCGGGTCGCAACATTAAAATATTATTTCAAGGCTAACCATTGCACGAGCCACGCTTTCAAAATTTAAATCCTTGGTGGCAAAACCAGAGGTAACACTTCTGGCGACTCGCAGGGGCCATGAGCCTGCTCGATGCATGACCAGTGCTTGAGAATGATCCATTGGGCTATGGAGTCGGAAAAGAGGGCCTAGAAGGTACAAAACCGAGAGCTGCAAGAAACCCTAACCCTAAATGAGGAAATCAAAACATTAAAAACCCTTGAACTCTGGCTCTGTCCCTGCGACTTGGAAATAAAAAAAAGGACCTCCTCAGCGACCTGAGACTTGTCAAAATTTTGAGAACTGGCGACTCACGAAGTGAGCCATGTGCACGCGCACTTATTGAAAAATAGGAACAACAGGAAGCAACTAGACTAATTATGTACATGGACTCACAATCCTTCAGAAATAGGGCTTCAAATGGATCCCATTGACTAGAATGGGCAGAACTTCACCATTTGGCCTACTTAGCTGGAATGCATTGGCCTATTTGCAATTGGAGATCAGATAAGGGCCACTCCACAATTCATCAAATTTGGAATGTCTTCTTGGTTTTGCTCTGTCTGAATCCCACTTGAGAACCAAATCCCCTTCTCTGAAGATTTTGGCCCTTGCCTTCTTGTCAAAGCTCCTCTTCATCTGCTGCTGATTTATCTCTAGAGCTTGCATAGCTTTGCTTCTCTTTTCTTCTATTTCAATTAGTTCTGCCATTCTTACTGACATGGCATCATCTTCAATTAGTTCCAGCTGATGAGCCAACTCCAAGGATGGGAATTCGAATGAGATTGGGAGTCTGGCCTCCCTACCATATACCAGCACAAAAGGTGAATTCCTAATAGATCTCTTGGGCGTTATCCTATCAGCCCATAGAGAAGTTCTTAGCTTCTTATGCCAGGCCCTCTGGTTGTCTTCTATTGTTCTCTTTATGATTTTGATCAGATTCTTGTTGGAAGATTTAGCCAAACCATTACCTTGAGGATAGTAGTTCGATGATGTGCTCAGATAGATGTTATGATCCATTGCCCATGCACAAATCTAGGTTCCAACAAGAGATTTGGCATTATCTGAGATGATAGTAGAAGGAGCACCAAATCTAGATACAATTCCATCAAGGAATTCAACAACTGATGGCTCTGTAGCATCCTTCAAGGCAACTGCCTCTGTCCACCTAGTGAAATAATCAGTAGCAGCCAAAATCCATTTATGACCTACACTAAATGGAGGATTAATGGGGCCTATAAAATCCAACCCCCACTGGCTGAAGGGCTGATCCACCTGAATAGGATGAAGAGGAAGAGTTGCAAGTCTCTGTTTTCCTGAGAAGAAAGCGCACTTCTCACATTTTCTCACATACCTATGACAATCATGAAACAAGGATGGCTAGTAATAACCAGCCCTCATGATCTTCATGGCAGTTGTTCTCGTAGAGAAGTGGCCACCATCAGGGCCATCATGGAGTTCTTTAATCATCCTTTCAACCTGATCCTCTTCAACACATCTCAACAGGGTCCCATTAAAATCCCTCCTGAATAGGATATCATCAATCACAACATAGGGAATGGACTGTAGTCTATATTGTCTTCTCTTGGCTCTATCCAATCCCTGGGGGTATCCATTCCCTGATAAAAATATCTTCATGTCATCCATCCAACTCTTTGGGGCATTAACATTTCTTTCCTCCTGCTGCTCTGCAATTACCATAGCAACTTCTTCATCTGAATCCTGACTTAATAACATTTCTTTGCATAATCCTCTCCCTCTTACCAATTTGGTAATCTGAATGTCAACATCATATTCCATTACCCTATTGATCCATCCAGCTCTCTTCTCATTGATATCTTTGTTTAACAGGAAGTCTTTTACACTTGCATGGGGCACCAACAAATGGATCCTATTATGGGATAAGAGGTGTCTAAATTTCTTCAAGGCTCTAATGACTGCAAGGGCTTTCTTCTCAATGAAGCTATACTTATCTTCATATTCCTTGAGCCCTTCACTAAAGAAGGCTATGGGCTGCTCCTCATTCTTGTCATTTGTTTGAGTCAAGACAGCAGAAATACTTGACTCACCACCTAAAGTGTAGAGGATGAAATCTTTCTCAAAATTTGGGTTCATGAGGGTAGGGGCCGATGCTATGGCTGCCTTGATCTTTTCAAAACTCTCCTTCCCCTCCTTGGTCCATGAGAAAACCATATCTTTCTTGAGCATGGTTGTAAGGGGTTTTACCATGGTAGCAAGATTAGGAATAAACCTTCTTACAAAATTTATCCTACCAAGGAAACTTTGCAGCCCCTTCTTGTGTTTAGGGAGAGGAAGGGCAAGTATTGCTTTTGTTCTTTCTGGATCAATGGTCAATCCATCCTTAGATACAATGTGTCCCAATAGTTTTCCTTGGTTTGTAGCAAAGACACACTTGGCTGAGTTGAGAGAAACCCCAAAATCTCTACATCTTAGAAATACCTATCTCAAATGATCAAGATGATCTTCTACATTCTTGGAATACACAGTTATATCATCAAGGTATACTAAGACAAACTTGTCAATTAATCTTTTGAAAGCTACCTCCATTGCCTTTTGGAATGTGGCACCTGCATTTGTTAATCCAAATGGAATTTTGCAATAAGCATAGGTGCCCCATTTAGTAGTAAATGTTGTCTTGTATCTATCAGACTCTTTAACCAGCACTTGGTTATAACCGGAAAACCCATCAAGAAAAGAGAATCTCCTTGACCCACTAACCTTGGACAGAATTTGCTCCATAGAAGGGAGAGGATGGTGATCCTTAAGGGAAGCCTGATTAAGATCCCTAAAGTCCACACACAATCTGATTTCTCCATTCTTCTTCCTCACAGGGACAAGGTTAGCTACCCATGATGAATGTTTAATAGGAAAAATTATGTTAGCTTCAATAAACTTGGATAGCTCTTTCCTCATCAAAGGTTCAATCTTGGGATTCACTAGCCTCTATTTTTGTCTTACTGGTTTGACCCTATCAACCAAATCTATGGTATGCTAAAACAAACTAGGGTCGAAACCTTTTAAGTCATCATACGTCCAAGCAAATACATCACTAAACTCTTGACATAGATGAATGAAATTTTCTTGCTCGACTTCAGAACATACCTTTCCCATGTTAAGAGATTTTCCATCAGCAATAGTAACTGGGGCATGATCATCCTTTTCTGCAGCTAGATTCATTCCTTTATCCCTTGACTGATCATCAGGATTAAAGACACTCTCTAAGGTAATGAGACCCTTGGGCAACTTGCTGGAACTAAGGTGAATGATCTGATCACCATACTGATCTTGTAGTCTTGACTAATTTCTTTCTGAAAATTCTGTTTCATTCTGCAAGAAACTCACAATCTGCTCATCGGACTCAAACACCTGCCAATGAGTATTATTATCAGGAACAGTAGGCCTTACCACCACCCTTATTTGTTGCTTCCTCTCTTCCTCGAGATTCCCTGGCACATCATAAGATGCATCCACTGCTGCGAGTCTATCAGCATATTTTTTTTCTTTCCTAGGAATGCTTTGGATATTAAATGCTTGGAAACCCTCAAGAAAATCCCAGACTCTGTGTTTATAAGACTTGAGCAGGCCATTTTTGGTGATATTTTGATTTCTCACTTGGTTCACTACCAACTCATTGTCCCCATATACTTTCAAGGCTTGAATTCCCCTCTTTTGGGCAAGTAGGAGACCTTGGATCAAAGATTCGTACTCGGCCACATTATTGGTACAACTGAATTGGAGTCTAAAAGAGAAATAATATCTTATTTATGCAAGAGAGATCAACATAACACCAGCCCCTGATCCATTTCTATTCCTTGAGCCATCAAAGTACATACTCCATACTCCATTTATGTCGTCATTAGTCCTAACAAGATCAGGAACTTGAACCTCTTTCTCTATTATGCAATATGTACTAAGGCCTGTCTCAAGAGTTTCCGACATAGGCTCAAACTGACATGTATTTGCCCACTCATCTAAGAAGAAATCAGGAATCTCTGCTATGGGAGTGACAGGCTCATTTACTATGTTATTTTCGTCCATCTCTAGAATAGGGCAATTCATATTGATGAAGTTGGGAGTGTAGGGTTCAGTGTGATGAAGGGCTTGAGGTTCTACTCTTATTGAAGCATTGGCCCCATATCTGGTCTTAAATGACATATAAGACCAATCAGCAGATATGAATCCACCAATTTGAGCAGTGAAGTCTCTTGAAAGACAGATGGCAAAATAGGGCTTGACCTCAGCAACAGATATGTCTTGAATCACAGTACAACCAGGGCATGCATGTAGGGCCATTTCCACACTTCTAAGGATGCCTACAGTTTTGACAGTACTCCCATCTAGTTGTAACACATCCCTAACAATGGGCTCATATTTCATCCCTAAAGCATCAGCAACACACCTAGGCATTACTGAGCTACTAGCCCCTGAATCTATCATGCAATTATGGACTAATTTGCCCCCTATAATCAAAGAAACATAAAATGGAGGAGGTCTAACCTTTTTGCTTGTCTCCACATCTCCTGCTGGTTGTACTAAACTAGTGGCACTCTCCACGGTAGATGACTGATCCTTGGGTTCAATCCTTTCCAATTCTTGCTGCAGCATCTTCCTCTGCATTGGTATGGTAGCAACAGCATCCCACATGGAAATGTTTACATTGGTCTTCTTCATTTTCTCTACCACACTCAATGGTGCGTTAGGAATTTTGATAGAAACTTTGGGAGCTGCACTCATGAGAGGTTGAGATGGAGCAACATAGGGATCACTTGCATTCTCCTCTCTTGGACCTTGCCTTTGCTGTTGTGAAGTGTTTGTTTGCTCATTTTCTGTTTGTGTGTTAGGTGTAACACTTGAAGTTGAGGCCTACTTAGGAGAAGGAGGAGCAGCATGTTCCATAGCTCTCTTCTTACTTCTTGTGTTATGAGCAACGGAATCTGGTTTACATTACAATGCTCCTCCATCTGGTGATTCATGAAAGAGCAATTGCCTTGCCTTTGGATATATGAGGCCTCCTTGGTATGATCTTCCTTGTATGGTTTCTTTATTGTAGGCTCCTGGACAGTTAGGGCCAAATAAGATTCTGCCTTCTGACACATAGGTATAAGAATAGTTGCAAGAAGGACAAAAATCTTGATCTTAGGCCAAGTTATTTTGAGGGACTATAGCTCTGTTTTGATTTGAGCTTGAAGCAAAAGCATGACTATTCTTCCTATTCTAATCAAAAGAGCTATTCCATTGATTAGGAGGCCTACCACCACTTGGAGCCTGATATTGTAATTGGGGAGGCTTGCCACTTTGGGCTTGCTGCCTTTCTAAGGCCACCACCTTGTTACTCATCTTTTGTATTAGAGAAAAACTATCCTCTAATCTCTTCCCTTGGTCCTTCAACTCCCTCCCCTACTCTTGTAATTTTTTATCCAGGGTCTTCTCTCTTTTATCTGTGTTCAGCACTAGACCTTGGAGCATTTCCTTGAGTTCATCTATTCCGTTTGAGGATGTGGAAGCTTGGGGAATTAGAGTAAGGGCTTGTGATGTAGGAATTGTAGGAAGGGGAGCTATTACTGGTTGGTGGTTGGGGACATCCGGAAAGAAGGGCATAGGAGGTCTTGGAGCCAACTTTCCTCCTTGTATTAGGATGTTCTCAGCTTTTATGGCTGTCTCATAAGCATTCGGTAATGTATCTCCCCCCATAGTTTGGATTGTAGTGGCAATGTCACTGTTGAAAGCTCTAAGGTAATGCAAGAAAGCATTACCAGGGGTAGGTTTTACTATAGTAGGTATTCTATCCCATGTCTTTTGGAATCTGTAGTTAAAATCAGTCATACATTCATGGGGGGCTCTTTTTATTGTAGTCAGTTGCTCTAATAGTGACAAATGGTCACTCTTATCCTCAAAATGTTTGCATAATCCTGCTCCTAGTCCATCCCAATCAGTTATGGAACCATGAGCTAAGCCTCTATACCACTGTAATGATTTTCCTTTTAAAGATGAGGCTAGAAGTCTGACAACAACATCATCCTCTGTAATACCATGAATATTATAGACATTTGCTACCTCTTGGATATGCTCTAAAGGGGAAATAGAAGTTTCACCAGTAAAATCAGGTATGCTTTTTAGTGTAGCTACTAGTATATCATGTCTTTGGGCTAACAATAGAGGGCTTCCACCATTAAAGGTGGAAAAAGCATGAATCCTTGGGTGTTCCATATAGACAAGCGTTCTATTGATGAGGCTAGATGGCAATCTAGGCTGAGTTTGAACAGTAGGAGGAGTAGAGACAGATCTTATAGGTATATTAACTGTTATTCCACCTCTAACTGGTGATAATGAAGCTCTAGTCCTCCTTCTTCTAGGATTTGAAAGTGAGAGTTCTTGATATTGAAAATTACCTCTAGAAGATGCCCTTGTTTCAGCCCTGGGCAAGAATTTCTGCAACTTAGCTTGAAACAGATTTATTGATGTTCAGAGTCGCCAAGTACTTGAAAGATCAGCCTCTTGAAGGCTTGAATACTGAAGCCAGCACTACTTCTTCAGCGTTGATCCCTGGAATTCTCTCTTCTTAACACCAGTAGACCTTAAATCTTTTGATATGAGTCCCACCGGGCGTGCCAAAAACTGTTGTCACTTAGGTTTGCACCCTTGTCCAAGGCCTATTCACGAGGACAACCTAATGAAACATGGAAACAACCTCCAAGCTGTGGGACTTGAACTATGAGGTTGATTCTCTGGAGAAGGCTAGCTTCCTCTTACTGTCAGGGTGCACCTATCTATTCTCAAAAGAAAAGGGAGAAAGAGAACAATAAAACAAATCTACCTAGTCTAATCTAAGGCGGTGATGCACCAAGATAGAGTGTTCAGACTCATTTCTGCCCATATATGCACTATAGAACTAGAGTAACATCCAAAAATCATACACATCCAAACTTATATCGATCAATAATCACATACAGATCAGGAAACCAACTGAATGACACCAGGGAAAGGAGATCTCACTTGTATGTTATTCAATAGGCCAAAGATAGATACGACATGTGGACTACTAATCTCAATAATGCATCAATGAGAGGAAAATTAATGCATATGCACATTGATGGCTGAAAGAGATGATACAGGATGTTATCTAACTCAGAGACAAAGGGGTTTTTACACTACAAATCCGCGAGCAGTAGCAGAGAAAATCAAGAAGAGTTGACCCTAGGAACAAATCACAAAATTGCCTTTATAGATCAGGCATAACTTGAAGATTTTTGCGTTACATTTACTTCCTACCTACTGGCATCGAACCCCAAAATATCCGATCAAAGATCACACTCGAGCATGATTCTGAAGTACCAAATCAGATATTCGACTGAAAGAACTCCTTGAGTAGACAGAGCGGTGCCAATGAATGATACTGACATAGTAGATGGATCGACTGGGACGGTGGAGTGTTTCCCTATGCCTGGCATTCATTCCTGGGAGGTCAAAAATGATCGCGAAGATCAAATTGCAAGATAACATCGATCATCTTCATTTTTTGATTCATGAATCAGCCTAGTCAAAAGGTCAACCAGGCTCCTTACGCGTCAACTAGGCCACGCGGGCCAACTATATTTCTTTATTTTTCCACCTGAGGAAGTCCTCCCATGGTTGACCTTCCGTCATCAAACTATTGTGCCACCCTTCAGACGGTTATCACTAACTGTGACGGTTATATTATCTGCCAGTCGACCGTCAATCTTGACCGAGCCAATAGGACACGTGTCATCCAGGCGCGTTGTCGCTAATACTATCTCCCGAGCAGTTCTTCATAGCGCAATGGCGCCCACCGTAGATCTGTCTCCATCTAACGACCAGAATCGCCTCGTACTACCCTGCGTTGTTCCTATTCTGGGCCCATCACATTTGGTGCCACCTTGGCAACCGATCTTCATCTGAATGACATATGGCAACAGCTCAGTGATCCATTCTGGCGAGACTTGACCCCACCGACACGTGGCAACAGGGTGCCATGTCGCTATACCAAAAATCTTGCAGCTTCGCCATGGCGAGATGGCGCCTGCCGCCGATCCATTTCCAATCTAACGGTCACAAAAACTTGACCTCCCGCGACCCACCTTCTTTATTAAATTACCGGGCCCGCTGGCACATGGCGTCAGCTTATTGGTCTGTCGGTCACCCTAAATCTGATCGCATCCGACGGCGTGGAATGCAGTCCCGCCAGGACACGTGGCACAAGGGCGCCAATTCATCGATGTTATCTACTGAGCTGTTCTCGATAGCGAGATAGCGCCAGTCGTAGATCTCCACAGATTCGACGATCGTGAAGACTCGCCATTTCTCCCGAAACTATTGGGCCTGTTGAACACGTGTTGTCATTTGATTCATTCTCCTGACGCCGATTGGTAAGACCTGACTCCCGTCGACACATGGCGGATGGTCGCTATGTCGCCATGTTAAAACTCGTGCATCTCTGCCATAGCGAGATGGCACCATCTGTTGATCTAAATCGATCTGACAGTGTGCAAGGAAGATCATTCCCCTCAGTGTATCGATGAATAAGGACTGGCCACGTATCAACGGTCTGACTAGTCCTCGCTAACATCCCCGGACCCACGAGGACGCGTGTCCTTCAGGCGCAATGTCGTTAACATAAGACTCGCGCAGCTCTTCTATAGCGCGATGGCGCCTGCCGTCGATCGGCCCTGATCTGACGGTGGAGATCTTACCTTTCCATGTACTAGTGACGCTGACTAAACTCTGACTTGGAGGACATGGTCGCTCTTTATTGGCCCAATGAAACACCTCCCTGGTCTGACAAAGCACCAACTCGGAGGGTCCATATTGCCTTGATCCCACTGATGAATACGTGGCTACATCTGATTCGCCACCATGGCGCTGGGCTCCTGACTGCTCATGCGAAGTACTTGCTGGGACCCAACGTGCCTGGTCGCTTCTTGCCATGGTGGATTTTCTTATTGGGTGCTGTGTTGCCATCAAAAAATGCATTGGTTTTCCGTTGGCGCCATAGCGCCTCGCCGTGTTTTGAAACTTTCGGGTCGTGAAACTGTTTGCCCACCGCCACGAAACCTCTGTCCTGCCATACTCTGCGACCTACGACCAGACTCTGAATGACACCTGGCAATCCCTGGTGAGACCTGGCCCATGTCAATCCATGTGGCGGATGGTCGCTATGTCGCTATGACAAAATCCGCACATCTTCGCCATAGCGAGATGGTGCCACCCGTTGATGCAATCCAATCCAACGGTGGAGAGGACCATCGCACTTCATACTTCCGCCTGCTATGTCGACACACCTGGCATCGCCCTACGACACGGCCCCACCTGACACATGGCATCAGGGCGCAATGTCACTGTCATAACCCTCGCGCATCTTCACCATAGCGCGATGCGCTTACCATCGATCCAAGCCGATCCGATGGTGGAGATCATAGACCCCGACTGTGTGAGTCGTGCTGACAAAAATTTTGGCCTGTTACACGTGTTCCCTTTTTATTTGCCATCCGGAACACCTGATCATGTCGGTCATTGAAACTTGTTGCCGTGACTATTTCCGTCGGGCGCTATGTCGCTATGGAGATTTTTCAGCTAATATGCGATAGCGACATAGTGAACAAGGCACCGTGGAACTTTTCTGACCCACCGAACGTTGGACCCACCTCTACAACGTGTCTTCAGGGCGTCATCACGCTATCATAAATATCATGCATTTTCTTTATAACGCGATGGTGCCAACCGTCGGTCTGCTTAGATCTAACGGCCAGAAACTTGCGGGTCACAACATTAAAATATTAATTCAAGGCTAACCGTTGCACGAGCCGCGCTTTCAAAATTTAAATCCTTGGCGGCAAAACCAGAGGTAACAGTTAGGTAAACAGTGATCCCACCTTCACAGGTTTGTGTTCCTTCTACTTTATGACAGCGATCTTGCGGTTGTGGGTTTGCGATTCTAGGGTGGCAGGATTATGAACAAAGTGTTTTAAAGTAAAAATTAATTATATGGCTAGAAGCATGATTTCCAATGAGAGACCTGTGTACCTACAAAAATATTAGCAAACCACCTGCACACACACAAGTACAAAAATATTAGCAAATCACCTAATCTAGTAGCATAAAATGAATACTAACTAATAAAGAAAATATTAACACAACCAAAGTAGTTAACACTTATGATAGGATGGGGTTATCACTAAAAAACGAAGCTAACCAAGAATGGTAGGCTCCTTATGGTATAACTCGTGATGAAGTGGATATGTCTCTAATGGATGGAGATGTGGGCTCATGGTGTGCTCAAGCTTCAAGTGGATGGGTAATTATCAAGTGTGTGTATGGATGAGGGTTTCAACAATGGAGGTATGGAGAGATTTCAGTATTATGATGGTATTTTGGTAGTTTTTAGACTCTCAAAATAGCATGATAACTTTGCATGGAAGGTGGATGATGGATTGTGAAGGTAGAGGGTTTCATTTATAGGCCAAGGGGTGGTCAAATGGATGGTCAAGATGCAAGGATGGAAGGATGGTGAGGGAGGATTAAGATGCATTCAAAGGGGAGCACATGGATTGTGCTTGTTTGGAGCCAATAGGGGAGTGACACATGTCACAGGGTGATTGGATGGAAGGAAGGGCAAGAGGAGTAGTCAACAAAGGAAACTCCCGAGATAAGGGCTTTCATAAATGCCTTGTAAGAGCCATAAATGTTTGAGGGTGAGATGAGGATGAGTTTGTTGACTTTAGCTTGGGTTAGCAAGTCTTAACCCTTGCTTAAACTTGTGCACATGTTTAGGAGGGGGATTAGACTTGGCTTAGGAAGGGAGTTAGGGGGCAAGTGGCTTAGCTTAGATGGGATGGGTTAGTCAGGAAGCTAAGTGAGGTTAGTATGGGTGAATGGGTTGGATTAGGGGTAAAAGTAGGTCTTAGGGATGTTTTAGGGGTTTAGCTGATTTATTAAATAGTTTATTTACTAAATAAGAGATATGGGATTAAATTAAATAGATTTGAGGATTTATTCAATTTAATAAAGGAATAGGGATTTAATTGATAAATTGATTTTGGGTTATCATTTGATTTTATCAATTGGACTATTGTTAATTAAATTAATTAATTAACTAGGGGATGACAATTAATTAATTAATTAATTAATATTTAATCAATAATGTCCTAGGAGATGACTAAATAGGATTACGTAGTGATGTTATCAAATTTAGATGTCTACAGCTAGGAGACTCAAAGTCCAACGGTCTCACTACCTATAAAAAAAATTTGATTCTCATTTAGTGATAGAAAATTAGTTGATATTCCAATGGCCTATTGTCAATCAGTGTGATGAACAACGGTCAAAAATCAGTGTCAAATGTAGTAATGAGTGGTAGATTTGACTTAACACAAAAAACCAAAAGGAAATCATGTAAGACAAAACCTCATGTATGAAGATATGCCTCAATGATGAATGCTTGAATTTAGACCTCCTCTTTGATAAATAAACTCCAAACTGGAGCTAGATTTAGGAGGAAGAGTGTTGATGGTCATTAAAGATATTGAATTCTTAAATGAACAATTCCTTGAACATGCTTTCTTGAAAACTCCAAGACCTTAAGCATGAATACTGTGTATGATCACATGATAACCAAATGAGGAGAAAAGGCCTTCTTTATACTGATTTCAAAGAAAACCCCAAGAATGGCCAACTTAGGAGAGAGAGAGAGAGAGAGAGAGAGAGAGAGAGAGAGAGAGAGAGAGAGAGAGAGAGAGAGAGAGAGAGAAAATGGCATCGAGCCCTAGATTTCATCAAGAAATAACATGGGTAAGGGACAAACTCATCCTTTATCACTGAGGTAAGGTACAACTTTGCACCTAACCTAGAGATAATGGGCTCTAGGCCCAAGAAACATTGTGGGAAGGAAAGGAAAAGGTGATGCATGTGGGGGAAATAGTTAGAAATGCACTTAAGGTATGAGTTATGTAATTGGAGAAATAAATAGAAAGCTATGCATAGAGGATGGTGCCAAAATAGAATTTTGTGCAAGGTTGGAAGAAGAAAATTCCTTGATTTAAGTAAAAAAATGCATGAGAAAGGTCCTAATATGCAAAACCACACTAAATAAGGCTAAAAGGTCTCAAATGAAGAAAAAAACCTTTAATTTGAGATGGCCTCCACTTTAGAAGGAGTATGAGGCGAGTCATAATCACAGTAAAGGAAGAGCGTAAGGAAGAAAGAGATGAAGGGAGAAATGAAAAATAATAATATTGTAAGGAGTACCTCCACATATAAAACATATCAAATACACGCATGACATAGTTCTTTCCAAATTAAAATTGAATTAAATCTACATGAGGCTAAGTAAAGAAGATACAAGAAATTTAATAAAGAAAACTATGAAAAATCACAATTAATAGTGTCATTTTTTTCTTTCACATGTGTAATAAAGTTTGCACGAATTGTTATTTATTAGGAAAAAATTTAAAAATCTTTAAGAAATATGAAACATCACATAGAAACACTAATTCAAAACACATAGAAACATTAATTCAAACACATGCACTAATTAGTAAAATATTGATCAACACACGAGTTGTTCATATAAAAAGTCAAACTAAAATAGAAAACACATATCCTGGGAAAATATACTTGCACTTACTAGAGTGGAAGCATAGATGTAGAGTAGAAGTCTTGATCTACAAAGGTGTTGGTTTGGTTTGAGAAAACGTTGATTCATTAGTGGTTAGAAAACAATAAAATTTTGACAACATATTCCTTAATAAAGAAAAAATCTAATAGAAAATCAAGAGTTCTAAACTCAAAAATGATGGAAATATGATTTAAATGGAATAAAATTTGCAAACCCAAAAACTAGCCAAATTAATATAGTGTTGACATTGATTCAAGCGCAAACAATGATCTTCTCAAGTGCTACTATATGTAAAGTTGATGTTGATTTGCAACACTAACCTATATTTCCAAAAAGAATCAAAAAATCATTAAAATCAAAGGGATGTATATCTAACTAAGCATGTCAAAATGTGTACATGAAAATATGCAAAAAATAGCCAAATTAATCTAGTGGAGACATTGATTCAAATGCAGAAATCGATCTACACAAGTGTTACTGCATGTAATGTAGGTGTTGACTTGTAAGACTAATTTGTAGCTTCAAAAAAACTAAATTTTTTATCAAAATCAAAGGGATGTGGATCTAACTGAGCATGCAAAAATATATACATGAAAATATAGCAAGCTATTCAAATGAAAACACCATGGAAAAATGTTTAAAATACTTAAACTAAGATTAGTACATAATACATCTATTTGAGATTGAATGGAAGCAATTCCATCGATTTTCTCTTTGGTAGAAGAATATAGATGCATTCTCCATATACAAATTTTAGATTCCCCAAGTGATTTTGAAGCTCTATGTGGATGAAATGGAGCTCTAAGTATGCAACTAAATAGAATAAATATTGAAGCAAGTGCAATGGTAATGCTCAAACTAATGTGAATGATTATAAGACTCTAAAATTATTCTAAGATGATACTAAACTATCAAGATGAGATGATAAAAAAGCTAGGGTGATACTACAAATGCTCAAATGATATTCTAAAACTTCTAAGATAGATTCAACAATGTGTGTGTGTGTGTGTGTGTGTGTGTGTGTGTGTGTGTGTGTGTGTGTGTGTGTGTGTGTGTGTGTGTGTGTGTGTGTGTGTGTGTGTGTGTGTGTGTGTGTGTGTGTGAATGATAACAATATGAAATTGCAATCAATTTAACAAACTAGCATGATAACACTACATATGAAAGGTGGATGAAATGATCAAGAAGAGGCTAATTTTTATAGGATTTGGAGGGGAATGGACAATTATGATTTGAAATGCGATGAAGGGCTAGGATACAAGAGTATCAATGAGGTGGATGTGCAGTGGAAGCCTCATGGATGCCAAACAGGAAAGATAGTTGGTCATGCAAAGGGGATGATTTTTTCACACATATGGGAGCAACCTTTGATAGAAATGGTTCATTTAAGTGAGGGTGCAAAGTGAAGAGAAGAGGTGGCTCAAGATTTCTCACACATGTACAAGAAAATTAAAAAGAAGAAAGAGGGGACATTCAAAAAGAATCTAGTTAGTTATTTAAGCAAGGTGGTTAGTCACTTTGGGAAGGGTTTCTCACAATGTGTGAGCAACATTAGGAGACTAATTGTTGTAGTAATTAAAAATAGCCTAATTAATTTAAGATTACTCATAAAAGTAGGTTTATAGGTGATGATGAAGATGGATATAGGTTAGGTGTAGACTTAATTAATTAGAAATTAATTAAATCAAAGATTGAGATTTGAGGTGATATTTAAATAATAAGGGTGTATAGGGGGTTAGATGTATTATGTAATGCCCTGCCAAGGGATCCAAAAGAATTAACCTAAATTTTTTACCAAGTTTGCTAAACTTTCTTTTTTTTTGAAACAAGAAAGATAAATCATTCACATCAAACACATAGTAGCGGAAGCAATAACATACAATCATCTATAAGCATACATAACAGATTACATTCTTTAAGGATTCCATGACATTAAATTACATTTAAATTTAATTAATATTAAGTCTAACAACTACCACATCCACAAGAAAGAATAATTAAAAAGTCCAAAGTCCATAATATACATTTGTTTCGAATGCCTCTTGGAAAATTAAATTCAAAATGCTCAATCATCCACTGTACATGTCACAGGGTATGAAAGGCTTAAAAGAATATACATATGTAGAAATAAAGATACATCGTCCTCCTCAAATCCATGATACAAAGTACAATAAAACAAATGAAAGCATCCACCATGAAAGATATAAACATCCATCATAAGATATAACTATCCATCAAATGATACAAGATAGAATGAAAGGATATGCAGACAAGGAAGCTCTAGCCATGGTGACTACGAATGGATCTCAATGGTAAGAGTGAAAAAGCACTACCACCTGACCATGTGGAACCTAAATTGCCCACTCCCACCGTGTTGATGAGATAGTCTCAAGTCCCAAATAGGATATCAAATCACATAACACAAATACTCTCTAAGTCTAGGAAATCCTAAAAGTATACTAACCCAAAGGTTCTAACATAGATCAACATCTAGACCCAGAGGCACACAAAAACACGTAGGAAACTTACTATGTAAGCGGGCAAGTGTCATCGCACGAATCATGCTGGAGTTGCCCTAGCAGTCTCTTAAGACCCTTGGGTCCCTTGTGACCCCTATGTGGCCACTAGTATCCTCTCATATTGACAAGGCATACTACGGATGCAAGGCTGCAACCAAGCGTTCTCTCTACTCCCATCCTAGTCTGTACTAGCACTCGAGGCATGGGCGAGAACATACAAAGACTCTTATTAAGTTCATTTTATTCCCATTTAGTGTAATATTTTCACTTATTAAACAACTTACAATGGGTTACCCTTGGAACCACTTAGGGCCTCCAGCCCCCATTGCAAGCCACTTCCCGAAACTACATATAGATAACCTACCCTAAGCTCATGAAATCACAAATCAAAGAATCATAGTAAAATCACCTTAGTCCTATACAAGTGACTAGAAAGCATCAAAAGATAATCCACAATAATCACATCAATTCTCCATGAGCAACACGAAAGCATCAAATGATAAATCACAACACCCATCAGTTCTCAACAAGCAATCGAAAAGTATCCCAATAATATTGATCAATGATTCAAAATGGTTAAGTCAAACATGTCACAACATGACATCACCAAGATCAAAGAAAATACTTCAGTCCCATCAAGGCAACTAGAAAGCAATTCAAATATAATTGATTGAGGACTCAAAAATGATTAAGTCAAGTAGGTCATACATTCACCTCAGTGTCACAAAAAAACACTAGAAAGCAATAACAATCATTAAATACAACATATCATAGAGCATAGCAAACACATTACCATGGTTGGGTTTAAAAGAATCGAGATCAAATCATTAGCATGACATCACAAACACATGACTCTTGAGCCTCTAGTAACGACCTAAGATCAGTCAACGCTAGGACCATCCAAACCCAAAATATAGGCAACATACAGATTACAAAGTATAGGTTTCATAGTTTCGTTGATTTGTAAACACACTGTTGAGTTAAACAATAAGGTTTCTGTCTTCATTTTCAATGTATGTTTCAAGTGTATAAGATTCTTAGTTTTTTTCACATAATAACCCATTCATTTATTCGACTCAAATATATAAAGTTACCCTCATTATTAAAGTCAATCTCCTAAAAGAATAATTTGAGTGTAATCATTTTTTATCTAAGTTATAAGAAAAACCATTATTGATTTTAAATAAAATAATTACAATTTTATTAAAATAGATATTACTAAGTTTTAACAACAATAATAAAATTTACAATTTCATCAATTAACTCTCATTATTAATAAATCTTAATTTAATCAAATTTAATTATATTTATTAATAATTAATAAATAACTATAATACATTCATTAATAATTTATTTAATTATTAAAGATTAATATAATTTAAATTTAATAATTTAAAATTTTAATATAATTAAAATTCAATAAAACTAAATTTTAATTTTAAAAAATGCATCACGTATATATAAAATCTGCGAACTGAGGTAAGTAGCCGCGATCTGCCCTTGGCAGCCGTAGACTGCTTAGCAGGCCGCGGTCTATCAAGCCATAGCCACTTGGCCAAGGGGGGTGGGGGTGGTGGTGGCCCCCGCCTCCCACTTCAATTTATTTATTTTTATAAATTTTTTTAATATAATTTTTTATATATTTTTACTAAAAACAAGACCCCTAGATTTTTAAATATATATCTTTAAAATTGTTTTCAACATTAATCCGATAGAGAAAATTTGACCAACCAATTGAATTTTCTCTTTAAATTTCCTTTTAAATTCCAAAACCCTCCCCGATTAATTTTGATACTCCAAATCTACAGTACAATGTTTTTCCTTTACTATATTTTAAATCTCCATGAACACACAGAGGTATTAACATGCATTCAATAATTACAATATTGAAATGTTCAAAGATTCTTCACAAAGAAATTTGAATTCACAATCCAAAACATTCATCAAAAGAATTATCCAAACAACCATTTAATAGACAAGATGAAGACAAGAAGAAAAGAGTGTATTTTAAAATATGTGAAAATCACAAACGTCTACTTGGACACTGATGCTAGTCGCTACGCCCCATAAATTGTAGAGAAAATTCTTCCTTTAGAACCTCCTCCTTTCCAAAAATTTCTTCCCTCTCCAAAATTTGCAGTCCAAATTTATGTCCCCCAAAAATGAACCCTCCAATTGTGATAAAGAGTTCTCTCCTTAAATCGGGGCACTAATTGTGCATTCACCCGGGAGAACTTCGTGCTCACCAGACTTCAACTCCTATTAACTTTTCTAAATTTTTTCCATGCATGTTAAATTGAATTATTAAATAACTCTATTTAATTTTCACTTGACTTTGCTTTTAATTAATTTATTGAATTTTAATCTCATGCGCACTTTATGCAGTTAAAATATCTTTATTAAACTCACTTGTTTTATCCTTTTTAATTAATTTCTTACATTTTCATCTCATGCACGCACCATGCAAACTTAAAACTTCTAATAAATTAATTTATTTTCACTTTTTAATTTATTTTTGAAACTTAATTGATAAAATATTTATTAACTCAAATAATAATAATATTTAGCATTTATTTAAAAATGAACTCTAAATATATTATTATTAAATTAAATAAATATTATCACATTCTAAATCTATTCTTATAACTTTCATCCTCAAATTTAATTCTTTTTATTTAATTAATTTCTCAATTAATTAAATATAATTAAATATTGAAATATCATAATAATTTTTCATTAAATTAAATTATTAATTTAATCTTTTAATTAGACTTAATCAATATAAAATTTTATCAAAGGCTCATAAAATAGAATATGAAAACCCATCAAACAAAAACACATACAAAATCAAATTAAAGGGTTATAATCACGAATTAACATCATTTGACACATTCGAAGGGTACACAACTCAGATACCTATTCTAATTTTCTAGTACAAATGGCTTAAAAGTTTAGGATTTAGACTTAAGAATTTATCTCCCATCTCTTACCATTGAGATAATGCAATAGGGTACACTCATCCTAGCAATTCAGGGAAGTTGATACCCGATACCTACAACCTACATAAAATTCACGCATGTACAGACACAATATTCTAAGCTAAAAAAGCAATGACAGAAAGTGGTGCATCGTGTAGATCTCGACTAGTAGGTGACTACGACTCCCTTCCTTAACCACATCAGAAATGCCATACATAAAGAAAACAAACATGCACACCATACACATGTAGAATGGGGTAAGTATCCATAAGAAGACACATAATAATCCATCTAACTAATCGTCATCAATAACTAAAAAATACTGCAATAATCATTATGCATACATGAAGTATAGAGTACCAAGTAATCTCATCATATAATCAATTGAATCCGAAACAATATCTGATAAACTCAAAACAATACTACTAATCATGAAACATAAATCTGACCTAAAAGAGTTCAGCAATGATAGAAAAAATGCAAACTAGGGGTGGACACTACATATTAATTAAAATTAAATAAATTAGGAACCATCAAAGAAATTGACTGTAGTTAATTAAACAAGGTTTGTTAGTTATATAGAAGAAAATGACATAATAAATTTAATTAATTTTAATTAATTATATAATAAGGTAAATTAACAAAATGAGATTTGATTATTTAAAGGGGAAAATAACATAGAACTTAAAGAGACAATTCTAGATGTCGATATGCACATAACCTGCTATTAGTTTTTAATGGTAGTTTTTGCCCAATGAAGCTCATCCCATCAATGAGAATGTGTTTTATATTTTGCATGTCTTCTACAATGTTGTCAATGTTTGTACTTACACTGGTTGTTTCTTTAATTTAATCCTAAGGCCTCGAGGTATAGTTAAGGGTTGAATATTAAATGTTGTATTTATTATTGAAGTAAGAACAATGAGTGTATTTTATCTTTCTAGTATGCAATTCTAAACTGCATTTTTTATGCAACTAATCAGATAGGAATTTCTAGTTCCTATTATTTATTGTATGACCATTTATAAAAGTTTATCTTAAAAATTATCTCTTAAATTATTTAAAATGATAGAAAGTGACATTTTTTGTTTAGGTGATATTGTGTAGTGTTGTTTTTACATATTTAAGAGGGTGGGTATTTTATTGGGACATCTTATTTGTGTTTTATAGATTGAAATGCAGCATTATGCAAATTTAAAAGAACATTATCTTCTTCCCATCTATTATTGTGGTCAAAATTACATATGCCTAACATTTCAAGTTCATTTACATTGATACTATTAGAAAGTCCAATATGAGATAATAAATCTTATGTACTCATTTGTATATTATCTTGTTTATCTATCTCTTCATGAGAATAATTTTCCTCTTGAAAGACATCTTCTATTTGGTTTATACAATCAACATGCCATATGATATATTTGTGTGTATTCATGTGCTTCCAATTGTTGATGATGTCTTCTTTCTTTAGGTACATATCTTTATCTATTTATGAAAAATGTAATATAGAAGTAACTCACTATTGGATAACTAAGAGGGGGTGAATCAATTATCTCAAGTCCCTTTAAAACAATTTTCACTTCTTAAAAATAATTAGAAAATAATCCTTCTTAATCAGATTCAACATGCAATAGACCAACAAAATTTTACAACTTTATGCATATAAGAACATGAAAAAACATGCAACACATTCAATCACACATTAACACCAATATTTGACATGGTAACCCAATTTGAGTAAAAACCAATATGGGAATTATCAACCACAAATAAATTCACTCTTTTGAAGTGAGATCGGTTAAGAGCCAACCCTGTTAAAGGTTATAAACACATTTACTAAATGTGACCCTATTAGGGGATTTTTGTTGAAGATCAATTAGATTGTCACTTCTCAATGAGTGGCCTTATTAAAGGACTTAGTACATTTGTTAGAATTGCACCTTGTAAAGGATTTACAAATAGAGCTATTAAATCTACTCAGTTAAGAGATATTCTACTACAATGGTTAAAAAGTAACAATGAATTCATGATCTATAGAAATAGCAACTACCTTTTCCTTTTCAAATCTTCTTTTTATTTATCTTCTTCACACTCTTCCTTTTTTGGTTGATCAATGCACACTTCATTCAACACACTTTCCTTCAATTGATTCAGACTTTCCTTCTGATTTGTTCTGCTTAGTATACTCTTCTATACCCGTTTGGCGATCAACAACAACAATACTCTTCCTCATCCTTTATAAAGGCATTGTTTTGCTGCTTAATCATATTCATTAGAGTTTCCACAAATTCCTTTCATCTATTCAATCACATCTGAACTTCCATTCAATGTATTTACTGCTCAGAAAAATATTTTATGCATTGTGCTAGTTGTGATTCACCTTGGAACTTGAAATTTTCTTGGATCACAAACTTTTCCTTGAATCTCCTCCATTTGATCTTACCTAACCAATTTCATCTGTAGATTTTACTAACAAACTTATTTCCTTCCTTAGAATCTTCTAGATCAATCCAGATTCTCAGTTGATGTTGTCCTACAATTGATTTTATTAAAATTATTTATCTTTAGCAACTTGTGTTCTTCCTTCCCAAAACACCATTATGGACTCAGTTAACAATGTTCATTGGGTAACACTTATTTTCTCAATTGCACTTTATTTCTCAGTAACATGGTCAAAAACTTGTTCCTCAATACATGTTCAATACACTTACACCAAACAATATCTTTTCTTATCAACCACCAATTCCAGTTTGGTGGCACACACTTATTCCTTATCTTTTCACTTTACAACTTCAATCCTTTCTTACCAGCCAATATATTTGACTTCATTCTAACACTTTATCAAATCATGTGAAATAATCAAACTAATATTACATAGTTAAAGTCTGATTCATCAATTGCTCATTTAAGCACATACACTTAACATTACTTCTTCATTTCATCCTCTGTCTTTACCAACCATTTCTTTTCTCAACATCACATCCTTCGGATGATATGGGAACTTATATAAATAAGTAAGCCAATAAGCTTGACATCAATGACAAAATAACAATAGATCCAATTCTCCTGCATTCCTTTGAGTGCTCGGTTAACTAACCTTTTTCATCATCAACATCAGTTTGGATATCCTTATCAATTGTAGTAACACTCACTCTAACAATATGCCTCAAAATATTTTTAGTCTTGTTTTGGAATGGTATAAAACCTTAGAAACTCCAACTTGTACTTTTTATTTTTTGTATTACCATTTTCATCAGTTGTGACCATCAACATATGTGAAATATCTTGTTGATTCAATTAGTGTTAACATTTCTAAGTGAGATGGATGACACATGTAGGATTGTACATAGCTAGATTGTATCTTACTACTATTTATTGTTTTATTTAGGCAATTAAACACTTTTTTACCTACAATGAATTATATAAATTCATGATTACGAATCATAAAAAGGTAATTGTAGCATATTACATGTTTCTTGTGCTCCTACATCAGCCATGAACTATTTATATTCTCTTAGAGAGAAATCTTCTAATATTTTATTTGAACAAATTATTGCTGACAAATCAATACAACTTTTTTATTTTCTTTTAGTTTTTTATTCATTATGGGAAATGTATTTGATATTTTTTTTTAAAAACTAGAGGTGAAAATTTAGTAATATATATTATCTCTCTATATTGAGAGCATCCTTGGGTTATGGATTTTTAACCTAACAGTGAATTTCTTTGATGGTTTGTAAGATTTGTTTCCTAATTCATTACACAATAATGTTGATTCTTTACATTTTTTCATAGAGTTTTATATTTGCATTCTACATGATTCCCTTTCTTATATAGTTTTTGATTAAGTAAAACGAGTTTTGAAGGGTGCCTGAAACCCTGTACAAGTCTAAAGATTTACAGTGAGTGCAAAAACAAAGGAACAACAAACAAATGTTGAGCTGGTCACTCCCCAAACTACGGGTAACCATGGTGGCAAAAAGCCAATCACCAACCAAAAGAAAAGATCCAACAAGAAGGTAGGGCTAGATACATCACGATATGCCCTTTGATTTAGAGCCTCCATTGCATGATCGGAGATTCATTTCTAAAGGAGGAGTAGATGGCCTAGTTTTCTTTCTTCTTATTGCAGTTCAACCATCCTCCACCTTAGCTACCTCAGCAATCCAATCCCGAGAAGAGACAGAAAAATGGAGCCCAGGGGAATTCGAAAAAACAACAATCTCGCTAGAAGAACCCAAAGCCAGCTGGCCCCCCACTGAAATAGGAGGAAAGTCCATAACAAGGGCGGGGCTAGGAGAGGGTACAGGGTCCTGGCCCCCAACAGGACCAGGAGGAACAAGAAAGTCCTTCTCCGCCAAAGAAACATTTGCAGAGGAGACATCCGCAGGCAAGGGTAGAACAAAGGAGGTTTCCAACGCAAGGGCCATAGGAGAGCCATCCGAGATAGTAGTCGTGGCAGCCACCAGAGAGTCCTGAGAAGGGTCACCATCCCCAATAGAAGGGGCTTTGGGCATAGTGTAATGATCATTCGACACATTCTTCCACCAAGAAGGAGACTTCTTTTGTCTAGTTTTTCCAAAGGAGCAATGAGTAGCAAGGTGACTAGTCTTGTGGCACTTCTGGCATCGGAAAGGTATACCTTCGTAATCAAGACTCTGGATCCAAGATCCAATCGGAGAGACTAAACAAATCATCACTGAGAGACCCTTGGAGATATCGATCTCAACTAGGATCTGAGCATAAGTGGTGTGATACACATTGGAAGAAGCATAATCCACAAGCAAGAAATCCCCAATGGCCTCCCCCACCACCTCCAGGATAGAATCCACCCATAGGTGAAGGGGAAGGTTCGGCAACCTGACCCACAAAGGGACCTTGTTAAAGGATTTCGTCGACGGGTCAAAGTCCTTGAACCAGGGTTTAGCCATCAAGGAAAATTTCTCTTCCCAAGAGAAACCCCGACAAAGAATAGCATTTCGATCTTCAGTTGAATCAAACTTCACAATGAAAAATCCCCTAGAAACTAGGTATATATGAGTTGTACCTGAGATGAAGAGTTCCCATACACGACCAATTCATGCATGCAAGTCCAAAAGGGAGGGCCAGAAACCCTTAAAGCAGAAAATAGCAGTAGTAAAGGAGAAACTATCCAACTGTTTTGAGATTGTTCGGTTCTAACTCCAATATCAATGATTTGCCAATAGCAATAGGCTCAGCAACTCGAGACCCCAACTTTTCCTTTAGACCACCAATGTCGCCCGGGAAGCCTAACCTCGCAGTGTCATGAAGTCTAGTTTTGCATTTAGTTTGTAAAATAGATTCATGTATCCATAGTTAATAGTATTCTGGCCTAAAATTTGAAATGAGATGTGTGTAAAATAGAAAATCTCCAGAATAGAGATGTGTAAAATACATATACTTGTTCCCTAACCTTAAATCTTGACCACATATCGGCGAATATGGTTTCCGATTAAGACAAGCTTTGAAAATTGCAGGAAAGTTTTTCAATTTACCACGTGGAAAGATTATATTCTATTGGCAAAGTTACCACTAAAATAAAAATAATTTTGTATTACTATTGGTGATTGGCCTATGCAAGGGATCCATTCTTTATAAAGTACAGGTGACATGGCTACCCCAAAAGTGCATATTTCTCCACCAAATTTAGGGTCCTTGATGAGTGAAATTCACCAATTGGTGAATACTCGCCACTAAAGTTATCCTTGGGAAAGTCCTCTTAATTACTTAGTGTGTCTTTGTGCATGATTAACTAACTTTTCATAACTAGTGTAGGGATTGGTAAACATATTTCAAATGGTTTTGTAGGCATGGATTATTTGTTGGAGTTACATATATAATGTTTCCAATTTCAAATTTAGAGTGAGGGTTCCTAGAAGTGGCATGTTGGTAAGCCTCCATCATATCCATTTGGAATTTACAACATGGTTTAACAACATACTATGAGATCCTTATCTAGGATGGTAGCAGTTTCTAGAACAAATGCATTTTTTAGGAGATACGACCAACTTGACTACTAATAAGTTGTATCAGAGTAGGGTTGCAAGATCAAGTCCCCTTGATTAATGTTGAGGGATAGATTGTAGGTTAGTGTCTAGCATATCCCTTTGAGAATCATGACATGGTTTAACAACATATTGTGAGATCCTTAATTAGGATGGTAGCAGTACTTTCTTGAACAAGTGCATCTTTTAGGAGAAATAACTAGCTCAACACTTAATACAACATAGTTGTCAAAGAATTATTTCTCTAGTTACTTCTACAATATTTTTCCAATGTAGTGCATCTACGTATATCTATAGGACCTCAATGTTGATATTTATTTATAGTACCAATATTTTTTTGCATGCATGAGATTTGCAATGACCTATTCACGAAAGATTGTGAATCATTGGCGTAGATATAGGGATTTGTGTGTGGGTTTTCAATCACATTATATGTGTTGTGTTTGTTAAAGGCCAATGTGGATATATCGATTGCTGCAAAAAAATACTTGTGCAAATTAGGTCACTTTGAGTCTATTGCACTTATTATGAAGAATAATGTTGAGAAAACTCTCTAGTCGATTGTGTTTGTAAGATTAGTGCAACACTTTTCAGCACAATTATGTCCCTTATAAGGTAGAGACAAAACACATTATTTATTTTGTCAATTGATTATTTGGTAGTTTATTTAAGTGTGTATGAAGGTATTCAATAGTGGTTGATATATTGTGTTTTACTTTTTTGTGATGAATGCTGCTACAAAGGATTGGCTATGATGTCACATCATAAGATAGAGGAGGATGGTATCTAAATTGTTGATGTTGCCCAAATCAATCATCATAAAATCACATAGGATGTAGGCATAGTCATGAATTTCCACTTTCTTAGGTTGAGGTTGCATTGGTAATGTATTTACATTTGGAAAAAGATTTGGAACTACCATATCAATCAAGATCGCATATGTATACTTATTTATGAGGATTGAACTAATGTTGGGATAATCAATAAACGTATCATTCTCATTCTCTATCTATAATTACTCATTAATGATTTGTAACTCATGAAATTTTTTTGGTTGTCTTACCAATAACATCAATGTAGAGCATCTTCCAAATCAATCTCAGTAGAGAA
Source organism: Cupressus sempervirens (assembly GCA_028749045.1). NCBI lineage: Eukaryota > Viridiplantae > Streptophyta > Pinopsida > Cupressales > Cupressaceae > Cupressus > Cupressus sempervirens. Next base: position 521,569,233 of record CM053789.1, read on the forward strand.
CTAGACTATTAGAAAACTTAAATTACCAACCACGTCATCTATAATGCTAAGGACCTAAAATCACAAAGTTGTAACATTTACGAACATAATCATCATATCCAGAATCACAAGCTCTCATCACCAAATGTGTAGTAGAGCATTCTTCCAAACAGGTTTCAAATACTCATTCTTGAGTATTTTATCTTCTAACACTGTAACATTTTGGTAAAAAAAACCCCACTCTACAACAACAGTAGAAGACATGGAACATCTAGATAGCAACAAATATTTTCGACAATTAGGAGGTTAAAAAAAAGGTTGAAGAAGATAGACCAAGAATTAATCTCACAGAAGTGCTCTCTCTACAACTACAACATTTCAAACACAAAGTACCCATCCTTTGGAAGCCAAAAATCAATACAAATAAGCTCCTAGTGCACAAAAGTAGTTTGATCTTACCATCAATTAAAGATTTCTAAAGTTCTATAAAGTTAAGATTAGGCAACATACTTTTAAATTTGTAGACCAAGGTAGATTTTTCAAGCAAAGAAGAGTCGGTAAGAACCCAATAATTACCTATGGTTAAATAGAATCTCGGGTAACCATGACCTATGCTCAAAAAGTGAATGCAAAAGTATTCACAACAAAAACAAGACCATAAACTAGTGATGTAACATTCATCTATATATTTTCTTGAAGGGCCCAACACCATAACTAGGCCCCAAACACAACACACCCACCATGGATAGAAGGCACACTAATGTTAAACAAACCAATAAACCAAGATTCACCCTATTGCAACCAAGAATTACCCCACTGCATTGGCAAAGCTAACAATAACACCCCCAACAATGACAAAAACAAATCCATTCAAAAATTCAAACCATAGTTATAGAAACACTATAAGATCATTTGTATTGAATATAAAAAGTAGAGACAACAAGACTATACAGAACTATGGGAAACCATTACCTAAGCTTAAAACATCAATTCGAACTATAATTATAGAAACACTATTAAATTGTTTTTATTGAATATAAAAATTAGAGGCAACAAAGCTATATAGAACCATGGGAAACCATGACCTAAGCACTAAACATCAATGTAAATGTTCAAAGCAAAAACTTACAAAGGCTCAACACCATAAATAGGTCAAACCAAGAAACCAATATTCATCCCATCACAATGACAAAGCCAAAGATAACACCCCCAAAAAAGTCGTAAAATAAGAACCATTCAAAATTCAAGCTATAGTTATATAAACACTAGTAAATCATTTGTATTGGATATCAAAATTAGAGACAATGAGAATGAATCATTTAAATTGTAGTTTTTTTTCCATTCAAAAAAATCAAATTGTAGTTATAAAAACACCACTGAATCCTTTAAATTGTATGGTTTCTTACTTTTTATTGAAGGGTTTTAAACTTAGCACCATCCAAGTACTGAGTTCACTATCTTGACAAATTTATTTTAATTTCATCTCACCATGTATCTTGTCTAACGCTCTCTCTGCAACTGTAACATTTCAAACAAAAGTCCCCATCCTAGACATCGCTACAAATAAGATCCTAGGTAGTTTGATATTGCCGTCAATTAAAGACTTCTAAAGTTCTATGAAATCAAGAGTAGGCAACACACTTTCAAATTTGTAAACCAGGCTAGACCTTTCATGCAAAGAAGAGTCCGTAAGAACCCAATAATTACCTATAGTTGAATACAATTACAAGAAACCATGACCTATGCTCAAAATGTGAATGTAGAAGTATTCACAACAAAAAAACAAGACCATAATCTAGTGTACGTCACATTCATCTATGTATTTTCTCGAAGGGCCCAACACATAACTAGGCCCCAAACACAACACGCCCACCATGGATAGAAGCCACACTAATGTTAAACAAACCAATAAACAAGATTCACCCTATTCCAACCAAGATTTACCCCACTTCATTTGCAAAGCCAACAATAATACCCAAGCAAAGACAAAAATAAAACCATTCAAAAATTCAAACTATAGTTATAGAAACACTAGATCATTCATATTGAATATAAAAAATAGACACAACAAAATTAGATAGAACCATGGAAAACTGTTAGAGTAAATAATTATTTATTTATTAATTATTTATTCTACTTACTTAAGCTTACTTAGGTAAATGCATTTATTTAATATTTTGTATTTAATGCATGTAGTGGTTAGTTGTTGACAACACAAGAGTTTGTTCCCTTCTAGTATGTTCCACCTTTTGTGAATATGTGTTGAGTTATCATCCTTATCTTCTACCACCTTCCAGCTTGTTCTACAAGCTTCCATGAGCTCTTTATAAGTGGGCTCCCTCATTGTATTTTCAAAACATTATCACATCATAACATAAGGCATTGTGCATATTGTAAATACATTTCTTCTTGTGTTTGCACATATTGTCTCTCATGTTCGTTTAGGGTTTTTCCCTTGCTCCATGCTCTTCCTCTCATTGGCTTCTCTTTGACAGGTTTTCGCATGCAGGTGATCTTGGGCATCTTCGGAGTTGGCTTTCCTCAACTCCAACACGGTATTAGAGCCTTCCTACTGCTGTTTCATTGAAGGAGTTTTGAAGCCGTGATTTGAAGTCACAAACCCTAGTTTATTTGTGCATTTTTTCTTCAAATCAGGGGATCAGCAATTTTTCGGAGCACATTGGGACCAAATGGACATCACCATTGGATCCGAAAGGCCATTTGCAGTCAAGATTCATATAAAACTTTTTGATTTTGGAGACAGAGCTCCGAGAGGCAAATTTTTTTTGTTGCAGGGTCTGTCGTATGGACTGTTAACACAAGGCCGGAAACAAAATTTAAAAAATATATTAAAAGGCCCGCCACCGCAGCATCGTCGAGCGGCCACCGCGGGGCCGCCCGCGCTCAACCTGAGCGCCACCCGTCGTCCGTCTTTCCCAGCCGCGCAGCCCGAACACCTCCCAGTCTCCACCGCGACCCGAGCGCCGGCTGTTTCGCAGCCTCCGCCGGTGTTTGCAACCGTCCTCCAATGTCTTCACCCTAGTTCGCCACTCGTGCCCGCTGTCCACTCTGTCAATGCTCTGTCAACGCTTTGTCAACTGCTGCAACGAATCTCTATCTGTCGCGTGGAGAACCTGCCTAGTCAGCATCGGCGTGAACAACAGCACAGTCAGCGCGATTAAGCTCTTGACACGTGGCAGGTCTGCCACATGGCACATTGCCACGTGGCCCCTGCCACATCATTTGTCGTACCGCCCATCTTTTTTGCGGCAACGGCCTCCAAGACGTCAAATTTAATCCAGCGAACTGCTCAGCATGACGTCATCCTTGCATCATCCTTCCTTGCACATCTCCTAGGGTCATTTTGGACCTACCTTTGATTTTTTGGCCATAACTTGAGCATACGGTAGTATTTTTCCGATCCGAAAAAAGCATCGAAAAGCTGGTTCCAAGACGAAAATTTTGGTGCAAGTATTTTTTGGTTTTGATGCTTTTTTATTGTTTGTTTTTCTATTGAAGTCCAAAGTTCCATTTTTTACTCCGACAAGCATATCTTTTGCGTCCCATGCCTTTTTTTTGAAAACTTTATATTTTTGGAAAGCTGGTTCTGTCACCTTTTCAGAAATGTAGTCATTTTCTTCATTTTTTGGCCCATGCTCTTTTTATCATAGTTTTGGCGTTTTTTATATATGGTGGATATTTTGAGTATTTTAGGTCTTAGGATCGTTTTCCTAGCATGGTTTCTCTTGTTTTAGGCTGTACTTTATTTTGTTGCAGCTTGTTTTTAGTTCTGATCATTGTAGCTATCATTTTGAAGCACCTCTTTCTGTATCGCACTGAGATAAAGTGCCACTTTTGCATTCCGGAGATCATGAACATTGTTTTGAGTCAATTGTACATGCACTATTTTCATAAAGCACAATGGGGGGGATTGTTGTTTGTTGTTTTAGGCCTTCTCCCTTTGTCAAGTGAGTGTCCCTTCCACGACATTAGCCCCATGCAGAGTCAGTTTGACCTTGTCTTTATAAGTGTCTGTACCTCTTTCCCTCTCTCGTCGTTCTTGGTTCGTCTGCAAGAGAATTTGGCCCACCTTCTCAGTTGCCTGTCATCACACCCTGTCTACATTAAGAGGGGGTTATGTTATTGTTCTAATGCATGTGTGGTTCGATGGTTCGATAGTGTGCACTATGTATTATTGGAGTTGAAGAAAGCCAACTCCGAAGACGCCCAAGATCACTTGCATGCAAAAACTTGTCAAAGAGAAGCCAAGGAGAGGAAGAGCATGGAGCAAGGGAAAAACCTTAAATAGACATGAGAGACAATATGTGCAAACACAACAAGAAATGTATTTACAATATGCACAATGTCTTATGTTATGATGTGATAATGTGTTGAAAATACAATGAGGGAGCCCGCTTATAAAGAGCTCATGGAAGCTTGTAGAACAAGCTGGAAGGTGGTAGAAGATAAGAATAACAACTCAGCACATATCCACAAAAGGTGGAACATGCTAGAAGGGAACAAACTCTCGTGTTGTCAACAACTAACCACTACATGCATTAAATACAAAATATTAAATAAATGCATTTACCTAAGTAAGCTTAAGTAAATAGAATAAATAATTATTTACTCTAACAAAAACCATGACCTAAGCTGAAAACATCAATTCAAAATATAATTATAAAACCACCATAAATTGTTTCTTAATATTAAAATAAGAGGCAACGAGGTTACATAGAACCATGGGAAACCGTGACCTAAACTCAAAACAATATAAAAATTAGAGGCAATGAAGTTACATAGAACCATGGGAAACCATGGCCTAAACTGAAAACATGAATGTAAATATTCACAACACAAGCTTAAAGGGCCCAACACCATAATGAGTCTGAAGTAGGCACTCTGATGTACAAACCATAGGCACTCTAATGTTAAAGTAGCCACTCTACTAATGTTAAACAAACCATAGGCATTCTAATGTTAAAGTAGGCACTCTAATGTTAAACAAACCATAGCCACTCTATTGTTAAAGTAGGCATTCTAATGTTAAACAAACAAAGAAACCAATATTTGTCCCAAAATTGACAGCCACTATAACACCCCAAGCAAAGACATAAAATACTAAACTACAGTTATAAAATGCTCCACCTCAACCATAGCCACTCTAATGTTAAAGTAGGCATTCTAATGTTAAACAACCAAAGAAACCAATATTTGTCCCAAAATTGACAGCCACTGTAACACCCCAAGCAAAGACATAAAATACTAAACCACAGTTATAAAATGCTCAACCTCAAACTACAGTTATAAAAACACTAGAAAATACAAATTTGTATTGGATAATAAAAGTTAGCGACAACAAGAATGAATCATTTAAATTGTACCTTTTTACCTTCCAAATTCAAACTACAGTTAAATTGTACTCTTTTTTATTTGTTTTTAAAGGGTTTTGAACACAGCACAGTCCAGGTGCTCAGTTCACTATCTACACAATTTTAATTTCATGTCACCATGTATCATGCATCCTCTCTGGGATACAGAGAATTGCACAGAGAATTATAATGTGACCGTAGATACAGACCTCCAGAGAGTTTAAGAACCAACCAATGAAAAAATCTACCGCTTCTCTTCGGGATAATCGTCGAGCTGATCTGACAGTGTTCTGCTAATTAGCCCTTCGCTTCCTGCACACACCCGTAATGGCATAATCCGCTCACTGTCCTAATGTATTCGCTTAACTTTTTAAGCGCTTGGACCACGAGGGTACCAAAACTTACAATTTTAAAAAAAATAACTCAGCAAGATCTAAGCTCGGGGACAAATCGGCATAAATCTAAGATCAGGACAACCTATCCGGTTATGACATGGGCATATCTATGACACCATCGTGACGACTGGATGGATAGTGCACTTTTAGCAATCATCTGTCATCTATGGCGACATTTCTTTCAAAATGGGTTTCTCTAAATTATCCCCTGCAAATAAATTATCAACGAGAAGGCACCTCGTAGGATCTATTTAGGTCAGCTGCCTAGTTTTCCTCTCGACAGCAATGTAAGAAGGAAATTTTGTCAAAACTGTATCCATTGCTGAATCTTCTTCAACCGCGATTCGTACATCCTTCTGATCGGGTTATGTCAAACCCTCCACAACTGCCATCCATTTGGCTTCGATATTTGTTTCCTATTCTCAAGAAAAATGGATCCCCCGTAACAAAATCTCCTTCTCCATTTCCAGAAATGATCCCAACTATCAGCCTTCTAGGGTTGCCCTCAGAAATATCAACAAAATAAAATTTCGAATGCACTGGCGCAGAGAGTTCTCATCCGCATTCTTGCTATATCCTCTTCCTCTCTCTTTTCTTATGGGGGGTAGGTAGAGGATATGAATTTTAGATGGAGCCTATCTAGGATTGACAAGTAGGAGATATTTTTCAGGATCAAGTCAAATTGTGATAATATTGCTATCAAGATCGAGTCATATTGCAATCAGGATCAAGTGTGTAGTTTATTGAATCAAACTCATTGTCTAAGACTGCCCCAGAAATACCATCAAAACGAAAAGTAAGATGTCCTAATGAAGAGAATTTTAATTTGCATTCTTGAGATTTTTTTAATATTCATTTAAATAATCTTGTGAATGTTAATTTCAGCTCACATTGTACATAGAGCATAATTAGGAACATATCAGAAGCTCTTCGAATAAATAGCTTGCTTTACATCTGAATTCAGACTGCTTACATCTTTCGACCAAAATACAATACCAGAGCTTGTTCATGTCTATACCCACTAAACATCATAATTTCACTAGTTCGCAACTAAACTTAAGGATAAATAATTTGACCAGAAAATCTCGATGAGCAAATAATACACCACCCTTTCTGGAAATAGTGAAATGGGGGCCAGAATAGTGCATATATGTGCAGCAAGCATTTGCAAACAATGAAATTTGATTCTAACATCCTTTCAGATCCCGCCATTCAAGGTACAAAAGACCTGCCTGGTAGTGTGTATAGGCTCCTGCAATCACAAGAATGTGAAACAGCTGATGGCTGTGACCAGCAATGTCAAACTTTCCAGGCTTCCATCTCTCTGGAATTCTGGTTGCATAGACCAACACCCCCAATACATAGAAACAACCCATCCCAATCTCATAAGCTGTTGTGTGAAGAACCTCAGGTTGATCCTTATGGAGTATAACCTTATGCGCAACTGGAGCTATACCCCAGATTGCCATTCCCGAAAACAATATTGCTCTGAATGACCGGTATTTAGGATTTTGAAAAACAGGGAATAAAGAAACTATGATAGTTGCAAGTCCAAGTAAAGTTATTGCCGTTAAGTACATATTCCTCACGTAAGGAGTGCACATGAATGAGTAATAAACTGGCGGATAAAAAGAAGCAGCTATCAAGGCAGCTATTCCTGAATAATCTAGTCGGAGAAAGATCATGTATAACTTCTCTGAATGGCAGCAAAGCCAGTGAAAGCTGGTGCTGGCTAACAGGCAAAATGTTGCACCTCCAAGGAACACCAAGAAAGGCCACCGAGTGATTGGTCTCTGTGAATGTGGAAGAACCATGTTTGTTACATCATCTTTTATGGTTTGCTGCATCAATGAAAGCAGAATTAGGATGCAATGTGCTAGAATTGCGTTGATCTTTATCTTTGTAAGAAATAATGAATTTACTTGTAAGAAACGATGAATTTACCCTTATTCCATTAAAAAGTACAGCATACAGTAAAATTCCACTGCGAGAACCAAAACATCATGAAAATATGGATTGTGCAATTTGCATGACAATTAAAAGACTTGAAAAGCACTCTGCAAAAATAATTTCCACCTAAACTATAGCCCAAAGATGAAACAAAATTGTTTTCTATATAACAATAAGAATACAGACAATAATTGGTATTTTCCGGAATCTAGCAAGACAACACTCCTGTTAATGGGGAATCGCCAACATGCTCATTCACAATCTTAACCTTTGGCAGTACCATTAGTCATGCAGCCTTTCAATAGTAAAGCTCAAAGATAATTACAATTAGAATGAGCTTTAAGTTCTTTAAGTTTATAAGAGGGCAGAAGAAAGCAACTGGAACAAGTAAACCCTTTACATGTCTACTTATTTTGGAGAAATTACCGAAGGCCAAGTTTAATGACCATACAATAAATTTTGAAGAGATAAATTCCTATCCACCGTGGGAAAGTCATCTATAATAGTTTCTGTAGGTCCAATTTTCAGATCATGTGGTCCAATTACTGAGTTATGATTAAGAAGAAGTATGCATGGTCGGTGCAAATGTCTAAAGATAAGCACTACGATTAGATTTTATTTTTTATTAAGCTTAAATAAAGCTCTTTCGAATGAGGTTTCACGACCAATAGAACTTCAGGAAGTTCCTCTAGTACACTGACAGAAAACAGACACAAGGACTTTAGACTAGAACACTAGTTGCAAAAACAACATGCAGAGGATTAGAAAGACGAGGAAATTTCCCCTGTTAACTTTTTATTACACTAGTACAGTACGCAAATCAATCCTTATTTTTAAGAATGCAATGCTTTTTAGACTCTATTGTCCCTTTTAATTCTTTCTGCAAAGAATCCTTCTAGTTCGTTGTTAGAAATCAAGGAACCTATCCCTGAATTGTTTGTAGTATCCCATCATCTGAGTTTTGTCTTCGCATTTTCTGGAAATGTTTTAAACGGAGTGCAATAAAATGGATAAAATGGCCTGGAAAAGGGTCCTGCAGGGTAACAAAGCAGCATGACCAACTAGTCCTAACAATGAAGATGGTCTTACTAATTTTCATGGCACCAAAGGACTGCATGAATTAGGTCAGGGATCAGTCACAAATTCTAGCATCAGTCACATTTGTTTGGTATCAGTCACAAACAAACAGGGTGTGATTTATCATTGGCATGCATGGCAGAAGGCATCCAAAATGTTAGAAACCTTTGAGCAAACTCATTTGAGAATGTATATAGTGAATTGTTTACCTAAACAATTTCACCCTAGGTTTGAACCTACTTTAGCAGACGTGCCTAAGTTTTACCTGATTATGCTCAGTTTCGGGACCATTTCCATAAACTTGTTCACTTCCCATTCACGAGCTTTTCAGTGACTTGTTTCCATGACTAGAGTGCTGGATGCCTCTGTCCAGGCAATTAGAGCTCAACTTTCGAACAATGGGGGTCAGCTTTGTAAGTAGTGTGGCTTGTTTTACCAGGACTAGGATGCTAGACACCCCTGTTTAAGCAATTAGAGCTCAACTTTCCAAGAATGAAAGTCAGCTTTGCAAATGGCGAGAATTTTTCTTGCTGTGTTGGCCTTCACCAAAACTTTATTTGGGAAAGATGTAAGTTGCAAATAAATACAATTCCTCTCATTTTAAAGTCTCTAACATCTAACACATTGAATCAGAAATTCAAACTATTCAAATAAAGATCTGCACTCAAGCATACAAATCTACAACAGAAATCATGATCAACTACATTATGGTTCTCCATGATGAAAGCATGGACAAACATGTTGCAGGACTTCATCATATCAAGCCTTGTGTGAGATTCCATTAACAGTTTCATACTTAATAACATTTGCCAATTTAGCATTTTCATTATTGGCTTAGCCTCTGTTCTTGCAAGGGCACACACTATTTCATCATCATAGTTGTGGAGGTGGGAACGCCAACACAGGGCTTAGGCAAGCCCCTGTACAACTCAATCCTTTTCCCCCTTTTTTGTGTGTGAAAGTCCAGATCCAACAGAAAAAGGCTGCAGCAGTGCAGAGCAGACCGTCACAGGTTGGGACAGATTTCAAAAATGTCCTTGGACTGATTGGCACAGCAACTTATCCTATTTTGAGCTGAATTTTCAGGAGACTAATCGTGATCAACTACATTATGTTTCTCCATGATGAAAGCATGAACGAACATGTTGCAAGACATCATCATATCAAGCCTTGTGTCAGATTCCATAAGAGTTTCATACATGGTAATATATTATATTTGTCAATTTAGCATTTTCATCATTGATTTAGCCTCTGTTCTTGCGAGGGCACACATTCTTTTCCTCATCATAGTTGTGGAGGTGGGAACACCAACTCAGGCTTTAACTTAGGCAAGCCCCCATACAACTCAGTCCTTTTCCCCCTTTTTTCATGCATTTAAGTCCAGATCTGGCAGCTAAAAGGCTACAGCAGTGCAGAGCAGGCAGTTATAGATTTCAAACATGTCCTTAGACTGATTTGCACAGTTCCATGTCCTTCTATTTTGAGCTGAATTTTTAGGAGACCGTCTTTCAGAGCCTTCTGACTGCATTTTCGATCATCTTCAGTTTCAGACACTTCCAGACTAGGGTGTCCAGCATCCATGTTCAACACTTTCTACTCCAGATTAAATCTAGGATCCTCTCTGAATCTTTGTTCCAAACATGGCTTGCCGTGTTCATTTTTCTGTCAGTATCTACTATTTATTGCTAAATCAGACATTTTCCGATCATAGCCCTTGATCTCATACACGGTCTTCAACAATTTCAATTCTTTGACAACGAAGGAACAAAATTTCTAGTGCTCAACTCTCCAATGAAGATATTATACAAAACTTAAAAATTAAAAGAGAGAAAGATCAATTATGGCGAGTGCAGGAACAAATTAATTGTGGCTTGAACAACGTGTGTGGTCTGGCCTTTAAGTATTTATATAATTCATGTAGTCATACATCAGATAATTTGAAAACTTTGCATGCAAAGGACCTGGCAGATTGCCCAATCTCTAATAACATTTAAAATATCCTACTCTCCACAATCATGTGAAAATGAGTCACCCTGCCCTCTTAGAGGACTTTATTTACTAAAAGAATAAATAGACGAGATAAAATATGGATCAATAGCCATTATTATTGTACTTGAATCTTATATCTTAGTGCCATAATAATTCTATACTGCATATGTTTTTTATTAAGGAAAACAGGATTAAAAAGGGCCCTGAAACCCTATTACAAAATGAAAGATTTTCAAAGAAGACCATCTCAAGCTGAACTACAGAACAAAGGAGAGACAAGTCACCAACCAGAAAAAGGTGACCATGGTGGCAACAAAGATAACACAGTACAACTCAGCCAATACAACAGGTTTTGACCAGGCACCTGGAACCCCATGGTTAAAAAAGGATAAGCATTAAGTCCCTAACCATGAACCACTACAATAGATAGCAAGCCAAAAAAGCCAAGAGGACAGGGACTCAAGATTTCCCTTTTGGTCCCACCATATGAGAACGTAATGCCATATCAAAAGTGAGGCTGGACGACTTGACCTTTTTACCTTTAACAGTTGTCCATCCATCCTCCACCAAACCAACAGCCTTCTGCCAAGCAAAGTCATCATCATCACAGCCATCCCCCAAAACCCCCGCAGCCCGTGAGGGACACTGGAACGAGGCAGCAGCAGCAGAAAGGGACGGAACCGCAAGAGAGGTGCCATCATCAGGGACAGAAACCAAAGGAGGGAGCACCGGAGAGGTCTCTACTACAAAAATCAAAGGAGGGGAAACAGAAGAGGGCTCCACCGAAGGGGCAGCAACAACACCGGACGAGTCCGCCACCGGGGCAGCAACGACACCAAAGGAGTCTACCACCAAAGAGTCCTGAGGCGAGCAATCATCCCCAACAAGGGGGGGGCTTCTGAACCATGCAGTGATCGTCTAAAACCCCTTTCCACCAAGAGGGAGACTTATTCGGTCTGGATTTATAAGAACAACAGCGGGCAGCAAGGTGTCCAATATTGTGGCATTTCCGGCATCGAAAGGGGATGCCCTCGTAATCAAGCATTTGAGTCCAAGATCCAAGAGAGGAAACCAGCTTAATCTTTTCGGGGAGTCCCTTGGAGATGTCAATCTCCACAAGAATGCGAGCATACGTCATCCAAAACACATTGGACGACACCGTATCAACTAGTAAGAATTCCTCAAGGGCCATCCCCACCGCCTCTAGGACAAAATCCAACCAAAGGTGAAGGGGGGGATTCGACAACCTAACCCACAATGGGATTTTATTGAAGGACCCAGTCATTGGGTCAAAATCCATAAACTAGGGTTTGGCCATCAAGGGGAACTTCTCCCCCCATGAGAAACCACAATGCAATATGTCATTTCTATCTTCAGTAGAGGTGAACTTCACAATGAAAAAACCCCGAGCCACTAGGTAGATCTGGGCCTCATCTGAAATGAGGGGCTCCCATTCACGGGAGATCCAAGCATGCAGGGTTGGCAAAGAGGGCCAAAAATCCTTAAACCGAAAGATGGCAGCCATGGAGGAGAAATCATCCACATAAGTGGATATCTCATCAAAAATTTCAGAATCTAAATCCATCATGATTGGGTTGCAAACAACGACTGGAATAGCCTCCCGGACCCTCGAATGCTTAACTAGGACAATGTCGGCCTCATAAGCTGCAACATCAGCATAGGAGATAGCCGACCTACCCGCACCACAACGCGTCTGAGACGCCATCCCAGCAGGAGCAAACGAGCTGCCAAAACTAGGCCCATAGGCCTCGGACGGGATATGAGCCCCATCTAGGGCATTGCGCAAAGGCAAGGTAGGAATAGACGCACAAACTGGGACCGACCCAACAAACTGCACACCCACGAGAGAGCCTTTCCCAAGCGACGACACAGAGGAAGACCTGGATGCAGGCACAGTAGACGCAGGGGCAAAGGATGCAGGAAGCGCAAAGGACGCGGGCATCTTGAATTCAATATTTTTCAACAAAAAAAAAACTAATGTTAATGTCTGAAGTGTTCTCGGACTAACATTTGAAATGTTTTTTGACTGAATTAAAAGAACCCCAAACAGAAGTGAAACAAACTTTTGGCCACCAAAACCACATCACAATAGTTATTTAAATGGTCTCTAATATGACACCAAACCACAACAAAAAAAAAGACTTCAATTTTCTTTATGATGAGATCGTAGTCCAAAACAATGGATAAAAAAAGAAGTTATAGAAACCTAATCTACAAATATCCACTACTCCCCACTATAAAAATGACAACATAGGAAGTTGGACGAATCAAATCAACTATTTTTTAACTATATGATTCAGGGCATAGGAGTGTAAAATGCAAATCAAAAGATTGTACTTTGAGACTTGAACTGCTATGGAATTAAATTAGTAAAATCAAACCCCCAATACATGTGAATGGAAATGGTTAAGTTGGTGGCTTTCCAATATATAAAAACCTGCATATATATAATGATGGAATTTAAGCCAACATTGTATCTACATCAAATAGCCTCATTATCTACATGGACAGATAATTACTAGACAAGAATGGGTAGTATAGGTTGACAAAATGGTCCCTCCGTGATATTTTATCAGGACCCAAAGTAATAACTATTCAATTGCTTCAAGAGTATATACCAATAAAATGAAAAAAATGTAGCCAGTGCATGTGTTGAAACTTGAAATGGCTAAAGAGAATATAAAAATTGAATAAAAAGATAAGGAGGCTAAGGTTCATCTAAATGTAACTAATGCATCCTTAATGAGTTAAGATTGCATGATAGCCCATAGGAGATGAAAGATGGAAGAGTACCTTCTCCTTTAAAAGAGTTATTTTTGTCATGGATTTAATAACCTAGAAGACTAAGAAGGTGCCTCTAAGAATTAGACACAATCATATATTAAAAACATATGGTCCAAATGAGATAACAGGCTAGTCATTCTGTATATACAATCCAGCGTGATAGAAACATGAGCGCAATAAGCAGAAGTTGGTCCAATGCAACACATTGTAGGATGACTAAAGCCAACGGGAAAGGACAAGTCCACCAAATACATGCCACTTCCTCTAGCTCCAACTTTGCCTGCCATATGCCATATTTAGAGAAAAAAGTATTCACTCCGATGAAATGGAAGGCCAATTACTCCATATTGGGGACATGAACATATTTATAGACCTAGATTTAGTTATAAATTTAGATACAAACAAATCCCTTTAAAACACTAATCATAATTAAAGTATACGATTATAACCTAAAATGCTACAAGAGATTCACAACCTTGGTAAAGGACATGACAAGGGGATTGTATTGCAATTCTACAGAATCAAATATCTTGCGATTCAGAAAGTGAAAAACATATAGTTTACACTCAACAGTGATCTTAATTAGTCATATCTCACCTTTTCATCAGCTATTAATCATATTGATGGCACAGCAATGTTGTAAGCTCTTTTCCTAAAACTGTCGTTTAAAGTTCCACTGAAAGGGAAAGCCTCAAATCACACAAAAAGTCATCTGCTTCATCAGTTGCATTAATCAAGCATTTGTATAATGAATGTGTCTTTAATTTCCAAATGCCTAAAAAGGCAAGATAGTAAGAGCATCTTCTTTAATCAAGGATTTTAGCATTCACGAGGATGTGGTATAATGAAATTGGGTACATTAAATAATTCTTTAATATGTAGTCCAATTGTTGTCCCGCCTCCAAAGGCTTACAATGGAAAAAATGGGTGGTAATTCTCAATAAAATTATTTTCAAATTCCTATAGGACCCAGTTCTGAGTTTTGGGGAGGCCGAAGCAAAATGTAGGATTTTATTGTGAGAAAAAAAAGAGAAAAGCTACTTGTCCTGCCTTTCGTGTTTCTGCCTAGCATTGTTAAACAAAACCCATAAAAACAACCATACAAAAGAAACTGACTTTAACAAAAGCAACAATAGCATTAAAGAAGAAAGAAAAATAAGAACATCAAAAAAAATTCGGACAATGACAAAGTCCAATTGTTCCAAGAAAAGCCTTGATGGGGTGAAGTTTGAGAAAGAAAACCATTTTTAGATTCCAAAGCCGTGGTAAAAGTATAACTCACAAAGATGCAATGTACAGTTCCATTTGAATGTGACGAGCTATTTTCTGGGAGACAATTGCCAACCCAATTAGGCAAAGCTGTTCTTAACTCCGCCTGAAGCTCTGCCATATTTGGCAAAGATGGAAGTGACGAAAAAACATCACTCTGTAATCTATGGAGATTAGCTTTATTGGGAACCGGTAGATCTGCAACATTTGGCAGCTTAGTGGCAGTGTATATTGTGAGGCAGAGAAAAAATATGAAGCCTAGCAGGTGCCTGCATAGAAAAATAACACATGAAATTAGCAACTCTGGAACCACTTCATCCGAACTGGCCACATAAAAAAGGCACGCAATTTGATCAACTAAGAAAAATAAATATGGAAACTGAACAGCATTTGAAATTTTGACTACATAAGGTGTCTCAATGCAACAGCTCCCAAAAGCTCAAAATTACAGATAAGTTTCGAAATCAATAATATCAATACTGCAAGAGATTATAGTGCAATGACAATGGAGGCATTTACAATATTACAAATCGTGCTCAAATCTCTCTCACAACACCAAGGCTAAAATTACTGTTACCACAATAATGCAACAACTAAGTCATGATGTGAGTGACGATTATGCTAAAATGATTATGAAATACATTTGTGATTGACCCAATATATTCAAATCGTATAAATGCAGTAGATATATCCCCCCACGACATAAAAAAACATCCTATAACCTCACACAATATCATTAAAATCGGTATTAAGACATTACAGTGGGAATTCAAAGCGCACATAAAGATATCATAAGCATTCTAACCCATGAGGTTATCCAAGGAGATAGGGTGTAATAGTAATGGAGGACTCTAGCATTCTTTGGTAAATACTAAAAACATACAAACCTGACCTCTGTTAAGATTGTGATATAATAATGAACCGATTCATAGTGAAATTTTAATATTAGGATTACAAGGACGCATTGCAGTGCAAACCGTGTTTACAAATCTTTAGAATACAGTAGAAGCTTCACAAATTTATGGATGCGGTCCAAGTTTTGAGAAAACAATATAGCTCAAATTAGAAAATTTTCTTCTAAATATAAAATAAAAAAGACTCTTAAATGACTCATCACTCCCGAATCATCCCAAAGGAAAAGGTGCATAGATGAACTTTATAAATTTCCCAGACTCATTCAAGAATTTCCTCTGTAAACGTAATGAGGCACTTCACTACGGTCCAGTTTCAAATACCCTGGTTGCAATAAGAAAATCCGTTACTCTGGTTAATCTGTACTGGGAATGAATGTACCCTGTTAGAACAAAAACATACATAAATGGACATAATAAAGATTCTACTGACTTGTCCTAGGGTTTGTGCTATGAAACCAGTGAGGCGCTCCAGCAAGATCCAGGTTTAAATTATATGTGGTTAACAAGGGAGCCCCTAACTCAGTGAACCTGTGCTGCGATTGAGTTTTCCCTATTACACCCCAAAAAAACCTTACAGATGGATTCCACAAACATTCTCTCTTTTATGTATGGAAGAATCGCTGAGCTAACAATCAAGATAATTACAGGTTGAAACCTTCTTTGTGTAAAAGGAAGACGATAACTGTAGGAGATCTATGGTGAGATTAAGATATAACAATCACTTCACACAAACAAGAATATTATTAGTAAGGCAATCTACATTCCAGGATGTTACGGACCTGCTAGTGAGTTTTACATACTTTCAAAGATAAATAAACAGACACCATTCTACCCATACTCGTAAAATGACCAGCCGATTGTGGTGTAAGGACACTTGAGGAATTCGAGAGTTATCAATTTCAAAAACCGCTCCCCGTAATATTGCAGCCGGTAATTCAAAGACAAATAATAAACTACGCGGTGTAAAATGAACCCAAAATTTGGACTCAAGACAGAAAATTACTTCGAAATCCCTCAAATATGAACCCCTAAATTACATTCGGGACTTGGCCATATCTACAAAATCTCTCAAATATGAATCCCTAAAAACCATTTGAGAGTGACCCATATCTACAAAAATATCCCAAATAAGAATCCATAAATTGATTTTGAGAGTAATCCACATCTACAAAATCTATCCAATATATTAGCTATTTCTCCTATACAGATTAAAGACACCCTAACCGAAGCTTTAGAAGCTAAAAAGAACAAGATTTTTTATTTTTTATTTTTTTTGACAAAAGAGTATAAAGTGAATTGGATTGTGGATATGAAAAACTCACGTCCAGACATTGAGAGTCTCATTGTGAATGCTGAAAATGCTAAGAAGTGTGTGCTTGAGAGACCATTCCAGCCTGTAATGGCCAACAATATATTCATTGTCTCGCATGTAATCAGGTAGTGCCTCGAACTCCACAGTTCTCATTCTCGTGTCATTCCTCCTCTCCTGTTGTTCCATCTTCCCAAGGGAGCAGCAGCAGTATGGGAGAAATCTGAGGAAATCCTTTTGACGCCTGCCACAGAATTATATGATTGAAGTTAACCAGTTCTGATTGATGCCACATGGATTTGTAAGGGTGAATATCTGGCAACCACATGACAGAGAGCACGATGTGGCCTTTTTTGTGGGAATACAGTGTCGGTCAGCCGGCATTTCCCTCCTCGATGCTTTTGTATTCAGGCATATTCTTTCCGGTTTTGCACAACAGTCCTATTTGGTCCCACCTGCAACATCTTTATGATCGGCATATGTCAGGAGGGAATGTTTATAAAATCTAACAATGGCACCATAACTGCAACGGGCAGCTGAGGATTTATGGGAAGTGTGAGTGTAGGATTTTGTCCGCTTTTATATTATAAAATAATGAATTCGTGTGTTGTAATAGAAGAAAAAGACTCTTCAAACCCAATGGAATAATAATATGTTGTAATATAAGTATCTAGTAACAGAGAGAGACTTTTCAAAACAAATGTAATAATTATGAAAAAAAATTGTTTAAATATTTGTGAAGATTATGAGTTTTTTTAAGGTTGTATTGGAGATCTCTATGTTTTCTTATGTGTCAAATGTGTCAAGTTTTAAATGCATGTTCAACTATTCAAAATATTAATATCTAGTGCTTAATTCCATATTTCAAATACCAAATAGTAAATTAATCTATAGTATTAATATCTAGTGGTTGAGATGAAATCTTAATTTCATAATTCAAATACTAAATACTAAATTAATATATAGTATTGCTAGTCATGTATACTAGGCTGGGTCCCATGGGCACCCACTTCCTTAAAAGTAGAGCGGATGTCGTTGAGATTTTTTAGGCATATTTAAAAAGGGAAGCGGTCCTATGGATTTATATGTGAATCCACTTTAAAAATTAGCCCCTAAATTCAAGGAAGACGATTGTCTTAAGAATTTTGAAAATAAAAAATTATATTTCTTTATAAATTTGTTTAGTGGAATTATTTCATTTTGGTGGGAAAATGAAGAGTAGGATTGACAAATGGTAGAAATCTTCACTAAGCTTAGCCCCACCCAAATTGAGAGGCTAAAAATATGGGGCTCCTATTTTGTAGGAAAATATTCCAATTAAAGCCTTAGCCCCCTCTAAAATATTACCATAGAGCCACCCACTACACAAAAATAGAGCCCAAGCCCCTCCCATGGAACCCCTGCCTTAGTGTGATCATGATAAAATATCTTATTTTATTTTAAGGAAGAAAAGTATATCATACATAATTTGTAATGTATTAAGTATTTGATTATCTTTTGATGATTAGTCTTAACTAACAATTGCACCTAAAGGAGGTGCAAGGGGTATGATGATAGGTGTTTGATTAGAAAGCATAAATAATGAATATTTATTTAATAATGTGTATTGGATATTTGTATGATTACTGACTTTTAATAAATTAGTCATTGAATTTTGTTTATATTATTATTTTCAAACTTCATTTGTTTTGATTCTTCAACTGAGTAATTAAAATGAGTAATTTATTGAACTTAGTGTATTAGGCTATAAGATATTAAATGGCATATGTTTAACTATTTATAGCTTCATGAGCCAACCTAGCTTCAAAACAAACTCACACTCTTCTTTGGAAATATGTTGAAATGGAAACAATTTCCAATTGTTGGAGAATGTATTCAGATTTTCAATAATTGTAGATTTAGAATTCAAGATCATACAATCATGTGAGGAAATCCACTTGTGCAAGATTGCATGATAAGGCATCAAATTTTGTCAGAGTGTAGAAGATAAAGGCATTCCTAAAGCACCAAGCCTTGGGATATATTTAAGAGAAATTAAAAGAAAACCAAAGAGTAGGTCATCAATCAAATCGTGCTTTGGTAAGGGATGAAGCCTAAAGTAAGTATGAGAGGAAGAAGGGGGATGAATCAATAATCCCGAACTAGGTCTTCATCAAATTCTTTATTCACAAACTCCATATGGAAGTCAATGGAGACAGGTGAATGAGTTACATGTACTTATATTTTATAGAGTAGAATTCTACCAATGGGAATAAATACTAACTTGCAAAAAGTCTCATTAAACAAGAAATGTGGATTTTCTATAACTTACAATAATGAATTAAAGGACATGGAAAGTGTATGATAGATACCTACCACCGTCAAAATTATATACATAAGATAATCCAAAACAAAGCATTCTAAGTTAAAAAGTCTACATAAGTGAAAGGAGCAAACAATAGTTATGAAAGGGTATTATTATTATTATTATTAGTTCATGTATGGGAATATTGTGGCTATCCATAAAGCTACCTACTTAAAGTTCTCTTGGAGATTATGGAATCCTTTTCAAAACCCATGTTTCAAGTTTAGGGAGCCTATCAAGCTTTTTGGATTGGTGGTTTTGGCCTTGTCTAACTATAAATAGTTCTTTCAAAATGTATTTTGAGTTTATAGCCTGATGGTTCTTAGTCTTCGAAGAGGCTTCTATTTGTACTTGAGGTATCTTTTGCAACTTGTTCTTTCTAGGCTACATACCTTATAAAATTCGCTTGTATAGAGTTATGAAACCCCTTCAAAACTTATTTTTACCCTTAGTAAAAAAATGTAGTTATTTCATCTTAACTATTATTGATGTAATACAATATAAAAATAGACTAATATACATTTAAAAATAAAAGATATAACTTAAATACATTTTGATATCGAACAAAATAATTTAATTCTTAGCAAGGGAAATCTAGTATATTACAATACATTAAGAGATTATAAAGATGATTTCATGAGATGTGATTATTAAATCAATACATATAAAAAAAATTGTTTTTTTCATTTCTTTTCTTTTTTAAAAATCATGAGTGATTCGAGACTCCAAACATCTAAGGTCTCAAAATTATGATAAGGAAACACATAGATAAATACAACAAAACTTGGTGAAAGCGTGTTATAGTACAACATTCTACCTTCATGCCCTCCAAATTCTATGTGAGTAAAATTCAAATGACTTTTAATTTTGTAGAGCAAGTTAATTGTCAAGGGCCTTATGAATAAAATATGATTTCAAGTCTATAAAGTCAAATACAATGCTACAACAACATTACATTATTTTTCAAACATTCTTTTTAATTGAAATATCCAACTTGATCAATAAATTTATAAGTTGTTATGTCATGACACACCTTTTTTTTTTCAATTTAGCCAATTATTTTTAGAATAAGTATTGAGATGACTATTTAAAAAATTCATAAAAGACAACTAAAAATTTGGCCACCATAAGAGGTCATACCATTCATTTAGGTCCATAATATTTAACAGTTCGTCTAACGATTGACAATCAAGCCTTTCCACAAACGTGAATTATAAACTACCTTTTAATTTGTTAGCAAGATTCGTCTTATTGATCATTCTTCGATTTCCTGCAATAACAATAATATTGTCATTCGAGAGTCATTTACAAGTTCCTTTCTACTACATAAGGGAAATGACTTAGTAGCTACCTAGGCAAATTTAATGCACCTGCAGTTCCTAATCCGTATGCCAAAATTTGCCAATTTTTTTGGTACACCTCTATTGGTGAGTGAAGAGCTTAAAGCTAACCTTTCTTCTTTCCCACATTTACAAATCTCTTTATAGACTTGTAGAGTGTGAGTGGTCTAAAAGTGTCATTTTAAAACATTCGCTTGAAACCCACCACTAAGACCCCTAGTAGTCACTCACCCAATAAATAGTACTTTTTACACAAATGGACCAATCAACAACCAAGGAAACTAAAAAATTGATCAACTATTAGTACATATGTGATCAACTATTAGTACATGTGCAATCATTTTTTGGGACTTTTATGAGTAGTAACTAAGGGGCAAAGGTAACAATAGATGTGGCAGAAATACAAACATGGAAGACAACTAGCTTGTTTCCCCTATTATCTCCAAGAACAATAAAAAATATTGTTCAAAAGCCTCTTTTAGCCTGTAAAACATATATATAATCATAGAAAATTAAAAGAATACATGTGAAGATTGCTAACGAAAGAATAAATGTTGGAAATCTTATTTATAATCACTCTTTGTTAATATTAATATTTATTGAATGTATTCCTCTACTCTTGAACCTACAAAGTGGAATGACTTCTTTTCATATTGATATGGTAAGGCTAAACATGAAAGAAAGTACAAAGACTTTTGATAACAATATGCGCATAAATGAAAGTTTGTCAAATACAACTTATTGTGTATGCATCCCTGCTTTACCATAAGTGGGGTCAGTCATTGTAGTCCATTCGGGTTCTCTCCAACATCCCCTTCTCCATTTTCTACATCTTGTTATGCATGTGTTTTAGTGACTGGCTAGAGTAAGACATCCTCTGTCAAGATCAACCAATAGTCATGAGGGCTAACTTCCTCAACATATAGCCACTACATGGGATATCATAAGACCTTCACTTTTTTATACAAATAGGAAATGGATATTGAACTACCTACAACTAAGGCTTGAAGGTATGACTCATCATGCAACTCATTCAAATAGTCCACCTAATCAAATGTGTCCAAGAAATGACTTTTTAAACATTTGACCAAAGCTTAATCTAAAAATCTCTAATAATTGAATTTAAAATTATTATTTGTTGCTAATAGATTATTGTATAACTATATGAAATGTAACATATGCAATTTAAATGGACCAAATATTTATTATTAATCATAAATATTTGTTATTTATAACTTTTATATTAAACACAAAAGGTCAAATACTTCAACACAAAAATACTATTTGTTGTTATAAAAATAACACATATTATATAAAATACAACCTATATCCAACACAAAGGGACCATTAGTTGAACACTAAAATTTTTTGACAATCTCACACATTTCATGAGAAAATACAAGGCATTTATTAGTATTCACCTTTTATATTTGTGATGAGACATATTATTGATATGATTTACTCTATGCATATACATTGCTACCCCAATAGTTGTGCACATAGGAATAGTACTTGTACACTAAGATATCAATGTTTATTTAAGTGAGCATCTTATTTTATGAAGTGAGCATACTATGTTTTGAGAGACACACATATATTAGATAGCTATGATATTTTTTTTGAGACAAAAAGTTATTTATTTCACTCATTAATGATTTTTTTATTTATTTGTTCTATAACATTTATAAGTTTTTATGTGTTCAAGTATTGGTGTATTTTTTTATCAACATTTGGATTTTTTTATATTTACAAATAGATCAATTAATTACAATATATAGTAAAAAAGTGTTGGAAGATTGGATAATATGTTCACAATAGGGTGTTCAACTATTGGACCCTGCTCAACTATTGGTTCCTCTCCTCTATATGATGAATGAACTTTTTTTAATAGTGGAGCCCCAAATAGACCTGCACCACATCCAAATGGATGCTCATCTCCCATGCATCTTGCATCACTTTTCTCAACTCTAACAGCAATCATAACCACATACTCTAATAGCATCTAAATCATATATGTTCCCTTTGAATCCCCCATTATTGAAGGTGTTGAATGTAATAATCTCTGTTGGGTTTGATCAGATAAATTGAACTTTGACAAGCAAAAATTTTGCCAAATAGT
The DNA here is from genome assembly GCA_028749045.1 of Cupressus sempervirens. Lineage (NCBI taxonomy): Eukaryota > Viridiplantae > Streptophyta > Pinopsida > Cupressales > Cupressaceae > Cupressus > Cupressus sempervirens. Next base: position 521,592,095 of record CM053789.1, read on the forward strand.
TGTTATGCAATCCAAGACCTTAAGCATAGGTACCTCTATAATACCACTTTACTAAATATCATTATAAATACCATGAAATAGTTATGTTAAACATAACTTCAGCAAATACATGTATAGTGTTATAAAAACATTAATTGATAATATCCATTTAAAACCACAACGATAAACCCAAGTCTATTATGCAACATATAAATCATAGAATTTCTACATTCATGAAAAGAAGACCATAACGTATAGTAACTGGCATGAGATAGTACAAACCCAAATTTTCAAAGTTTAGATTGTCGTCGGTTGGAAGAGAGGAGACCCGTACAACTACCTATGAGCTACTGTTAGGACATTTAGGCATCTTTGCAATTACCTCCTACTTTTGTGTGTTGTTCCTACTATCCTTTCCTACTCGTTAGCACTGGATGTGAAGATATGGGCATGCGACATTTACTATGGTAAGAGTTTGAACTACCAACTAGCTATTCCATCTATCACATACTCATGCTACTGTAGGTTTGACGCTAGGAAAAATACTGGCAATGTATAACAATAATAATGGAGATGATATTCATGCAAGGTATTGTCACTGTAATAATCTCTTCTACTATAAGATGACTATCCTCCTTATCTGCTTGTTGCCCAAGCATATATCGACCCAATAGTGACCTAAGCATGCTAACCCCACACACTGACCTATTCTACTTACTATCATCTAAAAACTCCAGCTTCTTATCAATCTCCAATGTATTCAATCAAACATCAATTCTGTAAGTGCAATGTGAGATACTAGGTTTGTGTCTGACCTCACTCTTTTCCTTAAGGGGTTTTGTCATTTGGAAATATCCAGTCACATTGAAGCAACTCTTTGGATTTGAGAAAATAACATATATTCATGGTGTAAATCCCAATGTAGCTCCACACTTTTATAAACTCGACATGAGGGAAGACACAAACAACTAGGCAATGTGGGATTAAAAGCCAATTTCATCTTTTAGTCACTTAAGTTACCTTATAACTTTATAATAACATTAAAATATTTAAATAAATCACTTAAGTCACCTGAACTTTGATATCTCTTGAAATACTTGTCTAATTGCATTGCTATCTGAAATAGGAATCTCTCCTCATAATTCCCCATGTGACCAAATACACTTTCTAAAAATAGAAAGGGTTCATCTCTATTACTCCTAACTTACTATACAAATTAAGTATGGAAAATAGAGTACAAATGATATTGAACAAAGGCCAATTCCATAAATCACTAAATGTTGGAGATGAATCAATCCTCAAAAGACCCTCTAACCATCCTCGTTAGCCTATGAAGATCCAATATTAGGCTAATCCCTAAAATTCTGATGCTGGAAACAGATGGGGACATTACAGTCCTCCCTTCTCGAGATTGCTTTCCCTCAAGAAATCCAACAATCATAGTGAACTACAACCTCCACCTAGATCCCAAATTAAGTAGTACATGAGACCCCTATTAACATTGAACCAATTGCATACCACTACCATCATAAGGACTAACAACATAACCTATAGTATAATAGTCAAAACTTGTGCTAAGGATGTAGGAGTTAGAATATCACTAGAAGAATCCCCCACAAGGAATATCTTCATCTTGGTTCTCACCCATATAATATAAACTGCATTGGAATCTTGATCAATAATCCCTTGAAGAGACATAGCTATAGGAGAACTATATGCACTCATGCCAATTGTATCAACCATAGGTGTAGCCAAGTCAAAATTTTTGGACACAAGAACAATACTAACTATCACAACACAAAATTAAATCTTTACTGATGGTGAAAAGTAAGCCCAACTCCACTCAGGTGAGTAATCAACATCAACCTCAAAAAATGGATTGTCATAAGACAATGTTGCATCCATGTCAAACATAGGACTATTCATGAAGTGAACATAAACACTTTGTTGATCGATAATATAACATGACTCTATCACTACATTGCTCACCTCATCAACAATAAAAAGTTTACTATCATTAGAGCACACATATACAACCGCTTGCATACTGCTAAACTCCTCATTGGATGGCTCAACCAACACATAAGTGGTTGTTGATATGATAGTATCCTCGTATGCTCCTACTCCCACTATCATTGCATCACTATCAAATACATGATCCGAGGAACTTGTGCCAACAACTGTATCACCTGAATTAGCCTAACATTAATCCTAATCACATTCCACCTCAATTGTGTTCAACTCATGCAATGTCTCATAAGAAATGTCCCACAAATCTGAATTCGCAATTGTATCATCACCTTCTGCTCTTAGAAAAAGTGATATCATTCTTTACTCAAATCTCGGCTTTGAAATTAGTTGGGTCATCCATTTGTGAATTTGATTCGTCTCATTCACTAACACATCTAGTTTTTTCACAATATCTTGTACCTTAGAAGCTCCCTCCATTGGTAAAGAAGTACGCCCTCTATAGGTGTAATGAATACTTAACCTTCTATCACCATCCATAACATTGAAAACCAAGTCCTCTACTTGTGGGTCAAAAGAAAAGTGATAAGCACTCTTCACAATGCAATGCCAATAAAATCTCCCAGTTTCTATCAAAGGCTCATCATCATCAAATTGGAAATCAAAAGATGGCTCCAACCTCTGACTCTAAACTATTGGTCGGGCAGGATCTTGGGCAACCCCCTCAACAAGCCCAACCACAAATCCCTATTGGGAAGCATTATAGCCAAGGTCTCTACAATCTTCCTCACCAATCCTCTAATAGCACAAGAACCCCAAATGAGAGCACCCTTAGATATATTGTATGAAACCTCTCGCAAATCTAAGCTCTCAAGAAAATACTCCATGAATGACTCAGTATAGTAGAAATTATATGTGAAAGCATAAATTTGCTCCCCCGTAATCCACAATTGATCTTTCTGAAAATGTGACAATGTCAATTGTCCAATACTACCAGCTATATGAAAAGAAGAAATATATTCACTTCTAGTAGAAGGAAGCAAGTCACCATGAGAGCCCATCACCACTGATGCTCTCACCTCCTTTGTACATACTACACTCATATCCTAGAGGAATGTGTTCACCACATCATCATGTCCCTCATCCTCAACCATATAAGCAAACTCACTGATCACAATATGTAACTGAACAAGGTTTGGGGATGGGTGTTGACTATACCTATTGTAACTCCCTGGTAACCTCATTCAACTATGACCATGGCTCCTGAAGAGCCAACTAAGTATACTAAAGAGAGTCCACCATCACCTCAAGCTCTTAGGTGAGCTCAACCACCTCCTCCTCTTTCCTTAACAAAATCTCATAGCAAGTGCTACTCCACTCCAAAAGGTAATCTATGTCATCAACTAACTGAGAGTAACTATGCTTCAAGATCCTAATAGCCTCTCAAAATGCATGAAACTCTACTAGGAAAGACTACTATCACTGTGCTTTATATGACACAAGAGCACCCCAACTAGATGTAGCTAGCATATGACAAATAACATCATAATGATCAAGAGATGAAGAAATGTCACTATCACTCACCTTCATCTAATGAGTCACATGATGCCTTTGTAACCCTTGACTCCTATGCAAGCTCTACATCTCACTAACTACATTGTGATAGGAAATTGAATCAAAATTGTCCACCACAAGATCACTCATGCATGTGCTATCATCCTTGCACAACTCTACATTTGAGATACAACTACTATGTACCTCAAACAACTCCTCCAAAGAAATAGAAGCCATCACAATATCAATCTCTCCACATAACTCAACTTCCACCTCAATAGTAAGATCCTGTAAACATCAATCTTAGGACTCATCCAAGACCTCCTTAGAGTCATCACCCAATATCTAACAAGGAGTATCATACCTAGTGTAACTCATAGCATCATCCAAAAAATCATCAAAGGTGTCCACACTATCTACATCCCCATCACCTAATAGAGCCTCAATTGACGTCACCTGACTCTATACACATGACTCTATGCCAGGTTGTGAATCAATAATGTTAGAGCATGAACCCACATCTACTAACTCTACTGTAACATCCAAATCACTGGCATCATAGTTGTGTGACTCCATACATGCATCGGTCCCACCCGAGGAAGCAACTGCCTACTACACTGGAGCAAGACTATAAGAACTCACATACAAATCTCCAATAATAATTCCCTCCTCAAGAGAGCCTAAAGTATCAATAGTAACAACTGCATTGAAATTGTCTCTACACTAACTGCAACAACTCTGGGGCCCTCAACGTGCTGAAGCTTAGTGTTGTTATCCACCAAGGGTATTGACACATCTACTAATCTCTATGAAATGGGTCCATCATCAACACTATAGATAGGACTAATAGGTGTCATACTAAATACAAACACATCTTCATCATGGATACCTGTCGGGAAAAATTGAATATTCCTTCCTTGCAACCTTGATATCAACCTTCTAAAGGCATAAACTATATACATCATTATCCTCTCAACTATCTTTGGATTTGACAAGCTCTTCACCAACCTCTATTGATGAAGCTTAAGTTTTTCCATACTCTCTTGCAAAGCATTCATTTTCATACTAAATTCCTCATTACTCCACTAGCTTCTGGGAACTACCAGTCCTCCTATGTCTGTCCATAGGGAAAAAAAACTAGAGTGTTGGTCGCTCCAAATGGAACAACAAAACTAAAAATAAAATAAATTTCCTAGCCCACATGATGGCAGGAAACCAGGCTTTGAACAAAGCGCTTCACTCTATTTCTCACAAAGAAATACCCTTCCACCTCCAAAAGAATACAACTTCAAACCATTTAGATTAAACCTTTTGTAAAAATGTTTCTAAGGAAATCTCTAATTAGAATTTCTAATAAGAAAAATCCAAAAACCACACAGGCTACCAGAATACACAGCTCTGATACCACTGTAATAATCTTTGCTAGGATTGATCATATAAATTGAACTTTGAATAGCAAAAATTCCATCAACAGTTGTTATGCAACCCAAGACCTTAAGCATAGGTACCTCTATAATACCACTTCACTAAATATCATTATAAATACCATGAAATGATTATGTTAAACAGAACTTCAACAAATACATGTATAGTGGTACAAAAACATTAATTGATAATATCTATTTAAAACCACAACAATAAACCCAGGTCTATTATGCAATGTATAAATGAAAAAATTTCTACATTCATGAAAAGAAGACCATAACACATAGTATCTGGCATGAGATAGTACAAACACAATTTTTCAAAGTTCAGATTGTCGTCGGTTGGAAGAGAGGAGACCCATACAACTATTTGTGAGCTACTGCTAGGACACCTAGGCATCTTTGCAATTATCTCCTACTTCCATGTGATGTTCCTGATATCCTTTCTTGCTTATCAGTACTGAATGTGAAGATATTCATGTGTGTCATTCACTATGGTAAGATTATGAATTTCTGACCAGCTATTCCATCTATTATGTACTCATACTATTGTAGGTTTGATGCTACGAAAAATGTTGGCAATGCATAATGGAGATGATACTTGCTCAAGGTACTAGCACTGTAATAATCTCTTTTTCTACAAGATGATTGTCCTCCCCGTTTGCTTGCTTCCCCAAGCATATATCAGCCCAATGGTGACCTAAGCATGCTAACCCTACACACTAACCTGTTCTACTCACTGTCGTCTAAAAACTTTAGCTTCCTATCAATCTCCAATGTATTCAATCGAATTTCAGTTCTGAAAGTGCAATGTGAGATACTAGATTTGCATCTAGCCTCACTCTTTTCCTTAAGGGGTTTTGTCCTTAGGAAATATCTAGTCACATTTATGCAACTCTTAGGATTTGAGAAAATAATATATATTCCTAATGTCAATACCAATGTAGCTCTACACTTTTATAACCTCAATATGAGGGAAGAAAAAACAACTAGGCAATGTGGGATTAAAAACCAATTTCATCTTTAAGTCACTTAAGTTACCTTATAATTTTATAATAACATTAAAATATTTAAATAAATTACATAAGTCACTTGAACTTTAATATCTCTTGAAATACTTATTTGATTGCCTTGCCGTCTGAAATAAGAATCTCTCCTCATAATTCCCCATGTGACCAAATACACTTTCTAAAAATAGAAAGGGTCCATCTCTATTACTCCTAACTTACTATACATATTAAGTATGGTAAATGGAGTCCAAATGATATCAAATGAAGGCCAAATCCATAAATCATTGAATGTTGGAGATGAATCAATCCTCAGAAGACCCTCTAACCATCCTCATTAGCCTACGGGGATCCAATATTAGGCTAATCCCTAAAATTTTGATTTTGGAAACAAATGGGGCCATTACATTGAAATACAATGGAAGTGGTGGAAAAGGGCATGGAGCCTCTGTTATTGGTAATGTCATTTAGGAAATAAACTAGAGGGAAGAGGAAAATAAGTTCACCTGTATAATTGCAGATGTTGTGTATGTCCCCCCCATGAGGAGTTTAGAACTAATCGTTATGAGTTCTTCATTCATTGACTTCTCATGCCCCATGTGCCTTACCTGAATGTTGTCATTAAAGAGACTATATGGTGCCCCTTTATCTTGTCCCACATCACCACTCATGACTACAACTTTGCGATTGTGATAACCTTCCAAGGAAAATATAGAGTTCTACATGGCTTCTATTTGTTTGACCCGCACATGTAGCCCAATCCCATGGACTTTATCAATAACAGAGGCATTTTTTCCATGAAAAGAGTGGTATTTATATCACAAGTAGCAAGCATGTATTAAAGATGATACCCTTTGGTGTTGGCTTGCACATTTACCTTATGATTGGTTTGGGCACTCTACATATATTGTGATTCTGGCAAGCATGGTCCATGGCTTCTTTTTGTCTTGGTTACCTTCTTACCCACCTGATCTCACTAAGATGTCTACCTTCACCATTGTTATATATTCCCTAAACACCTCTTTTGCAATGCTATCTTTATAGCATAACTTGAACAGTTCTAGGGTAGGCATTTAATGACAATAAATATTAAATTTTATGGTTGCACGCAAGTGACAATGCAAATTGATAGTGTGTGAAAGAGAAAAACCTCCAATAGATGATGTGATTTAAAATATTTGGATTGTGTACAATCATAATTCATAAAATTTGATGTACAATCGTGATTGATAAAATCTGATGTACAAATTTGATTTGGAGATCAATCATCCAAAACCACGATCAGAAAATGGTTTTCTAATAGCTTATTTTCTAGTGTGAGACAACTTCTAGATGCAAGCAACCTCAAAGGGAAAGCCTATCAGCTAATTAGAAGTTTACTCTTATTTATTAAATTATACAAGCATGTTAAATTAATAAGAATACTAGTACATGTGGCATTTAATTTGAGATTACCTATAACTTGGATTTAAAACTTATTGATTCACAACTTCAAAAGTCAAAGGTATTAAGAAATTATAATATCATAAATTATGTCTTATGCAATTTCATATTGCACAAGTTTTCCTTTAAGTCCTAATCAAGGAAACCTTAACCTTGATCCAACAAATGTCTTGCATTTCATGTCCAATACCTTGACTATTGAGATTTGATAATTCTCAAATGTGTGTGTGTTGTAGAGATATCCATGTGTCACTCTAGCATCCCACAAATATCCATGACCTGGTCAGACATTTGGATATTATACTTTTTGAATTTGATAGTGTAAAACCTCTATAAGATTGCACCAATGTGGGATGAATAGTTGTTCATGATAATTTCTCTATTTTCTTCATTTGTGTTCTATTAGTCTCTCTTGAAATTCTTGGACCTTTTACACTTCATTCTCGTTCTTTCTAAACATGCCAACTTCTTATTTTACATCTTTTGATTCATGACACTCCTCACCACCTTGTTATTCTTTCATTGAACTATGATATCCTATAAAAATTCATTGTCTTTAGGATTTATTTCTCACCCTTGTAATGCCTTTCCAAGGAACACTTGAAACATGGGGTAACCTATACACTGATTTTTTTTTCACAATTAACATTGACAAGAGCATAACATAGATACAAATTCATAAGAAGTAAAACAAAGAAAAAGATGATTTCATATGCACAAGAATAATTCTTCACACACCTCCAAGGGTTCCAAGAAAACCTAAATACTCACTCAAAAAACAATACACACATTTTTAAGATTGGCTAGTAGTAGCTCAGACAATGTTCAATGAGCTGCAAGGGACCAAGTTGGACAATACTCGTAACCACTAGTAGAGGAGACTAAATCAATCCTATGAGTCCATCCAAACATAAATTAATTTTAATCATTAATAGAAATTTGTTCCTACGATGATTAAGCATTCAATGTTCATTTACTAGGCTATAAATCATCTAACAGTTGTTAAGGAATCAAACTCAAGATACTCAGTATGCAAAACTGAGTTTATAAAATGTGTTATCATAAAGGTAGGAAGAGACATCAAGCCACACAAGTGTCAACTAAGAAATAAATGTGTTGATCCATATAATATTGAATTTTATATGTAATGTGTTAATCCAAAGAGGTAGAGATACTAAATTCCATGTAGGGATAGTAAATTGTAGGTGGAGATACTGAGAGTCACAAACATTTCTTTATTGAATGTAGATGTTGATCCAAATTGTGAGATATTTTTAGGTAGGAAAGTCTCACACTAGTGGTGCAATTATGTCATTTTATAGGTAGAGACAACATTGTATATGTGGAGGCATTTATTAGCACATATGTTGGAATTTAAATGAAAGCACTAATATGAAATACTCTCCCAAAACTTAGAAAATACCACCAAAACCCTATGTCAACTCTAATGACCAACTAAAAGGTGTTTTTCTCCACACCAAGGAGTATCAAATACACATAATTGAGGCCATAACACTCAATAATTTAGATATAAATATGAAATAATAATAAAAAAGAACATGATGTCCACAATAGCACAAGTATTGAAAGAAAGAGGAAAATGGTAGAAATGAGCACAACATGCTCAAGACTAAAGAAATTAGATTCGGTCCACCAATTATATATCAATCTCCAATAGTGATGGATGATACTACTCAACCATGTAGTATCCTTAGGCTCACCCCACTATTCTCGTAAAGATAATCACAAAAACCAAACAAGAATAATGCACACAAGAATGATAGGTTTACATCCACACCATACATGTGAATACAATCATATAGTGGCATAGAGAGTCAAATACAATCCCACTAACTAAAGGTTACCAAGTCATATATATACAAGGTCACTATGTAAACACAATTAGCATTATTTAATGCAAAGACTCAAGAATGGAAATTTCATCATATGGCCGGTGTGGTCCTTACAAATTCAAGAAATCCTTCTCACCAAGGAGGTTCTACTAAGTCGTGTATCAATATTCACAAATTCTTTGACTAAAATTTGTATCTTCAATCAACATTTGCAAATGATTATTGTGCATTTAATTACATCTTTAGATAGAGCTAGGCAAAGATATGTCTTAGATTGATGTCCTCAAATGATGATGTAGTCTTATAAATTTTTGGTAACATATTTTTCCCCATTCATTAATTTTAAGTTTAGATCCCCAAGTTTCCTAAGAGATCCACTCCACTCCACTAACAAAACACCAAACAAGGTCATATTGTTACAATAATGAGGTATAATGCAATACAATGCAATAAAAAGCATAAAGAAAGAAAACAATTAAAGTTCATAGAACCAAAATGAAATATGGTATCTCAAACCAAGACCATGAATCTCTTGAATATCCCATTAATACATGTAATTCTATATAGATAAGGATGTAGTCTCAAACATCAGACATCCATGCAATGCCTCAACAAGTAATGCTTGAAAAATAAGGTCAAATGTACACCAAAAATAAAAATAAAAATTGAACATGGAATTAATATCATGAACATAAGTACAACTATAACTATACTATATAAGAAAGATATCAGCATAACTAGAAGTAAAATGCAATCATCACATGATTGTGCACAAGTTGAAGACTTGAATGTGTTGGTGGACAAAATTGTTGGTTGACTCTCTATGAGATTGCCTACTTGATGTTGGGAAACTCAAAAAAATTTTGGTTAATGAAGAAGGGTGAATCTTGACTCCTTCAACCTCCACACTTTAGGCTCTTTAAGACCTAGGTGGTTGTACCTTTAATCAATGATGTAGACTATGCAAACTTAACAATGCTCTTGAGTTGGAAAAAGTTCTCATAGAGAAATTGATTGTAATAACAAATGTTTGTAAAAAGATGGATGATTTGGAACAAAATGTATACCTATATACTACAACACATGAAAGTGGATTGATACTGACTGGTTACCTTCCAAAAATCTTTTCTTTATCTTCAAACTATAATTAGACTAGTGCCTTTCAAAATAGAGAAGAGAGTAAACTTTGATGATTAGACAGGCCACCATCAACTAATGAGTAGACAAATTGGGATAATTTAAAGAACCCTAAATAATTGAATTTAACTTCTAGATGAAGACAAATTATACAAAACATGCATAAGAATATGAGTTTTTCTTTCAATGGTTTTCCCTAATTTTTCTTTGCAAATAATGTTGAGAAAAAATAAAAATAAATTGATCTGAAAAAATCAATGACCAATTCCCAATCTTTTGGGAAAGAATGTGGTATACTTTATTAATTCAAAAATGAACTACAAATAGGTTGTAACAAGTTGCAATTTCTAGCATCTACTATACATGTGAGTGGTGCAAGAGCACCTAGGTAAGGCTACATTGTAACCTAGGGTTCCTAGTCAGGTTTTGGCTTGTAGTGGTCTTAGCCAAGTCATTAGTGTAATAAGGGGGCTAGTTAGTCCTAGAGTGTGACTTAATCATTAGGAGGTCTAATTAGTCCTTTGGAAATATGCAATGTTACTTGTTTATTCAAAGTTCCTAAGTATTATACAAATGTTGTCATTATTGTCAAACATGACATTTGTGCATTTAGAGGGCTAGATTGGAAAAAGAAAGGGTGGAATAGTGGTTTCATTTCCTAAGATTCATATTTAAGAATTTGGTATATTTTCATGAGGTTTTGACCAAGTTGGGTCTAACTATGCAAAATATTGTCAAGTTGCATGACAACTTTGCAAAAATTGCAAAAGTTGTCATGACAACTTTTGTTGTTTTGAGTGCATCTTCGAGAAAGTGGTTCAATAACTATATAGAATCATTGGGACATGGATGTTGGAACTATTTAAGGCCTCCCTCAACTTGTGAGTTGGGTTGGTTGACATTTGAAGAAAGTTTGATTGAAGAGAAAGCATAATTATTGAGCAATTTTAGCATAGTTAAGGCATTTTAGCTTGTATTTTGTCATTTAATGGATTTGGACTCTGCATTATAGCTTGTGCATGAGTTATTAGGTGTTATTACTTGATTATGTGTGTGGTTAGTTAGTTTGTATAGTTTCATTTCATTGCATTATGTAAATTCTTTGGTTCTAGCACTGTCACTAGTCTAAACTAGACATTCTTTACTCATGGGGTCATAACTCACATTCTCACCATGGCATCTATACAGTTCCTTGGGATTTGTGAGATGAATCCCTGTAGATTAGGTGTACAAATTCTTGGGCCTTGGAAAGAAAGATTTTTATTTTTACAATGATTCCCTAGGCAAGCCAGAGCAGCATGGTTAGGGATCACAGAGGTTGCAAGAGAAATTTGATAGATTAAGTTCATTCTTAGCTTCAATATGAGCATATGGAGAGGTTTTCATGTCGGTGAAGGAACCCCAAACCAAAGGAGAGGTTTTGGTGACAAGTTCTAATAGGTGTTTGAACAAACCATTGTGGATGTTGTCAACGTGTTGATGATACCCTTATTTTTAGGCTTCATTCTAGTAACCCACTATACAAACAGGTTGGGGAAGTGAGACCAAATAACTCTAAAAGGCCTTCCAAAAGGATATCTAGAACTAAAGTTTGTTTTCCATCTTGTTAATGGATTTTTTGAGTTAAAAGCCAAAAGGTGTGTTTTGAGGCCTAATTCCATATAGCCCTAAAAGGCCTAGTTTGAAGCAATTTCTTGAGATAGATAAGGATCTTATTGCATTTTGTGTTATTGGGCATTGAAAAGGACTCAATGACTTAGGAGTAGACCCTCCTCTCCATTGGTGACTAGTTTTGGTCATGTTTGATCATTTAGCATGGATGATGCAAAAAAACACTAAGAGAAGAAGGCATAGTTGGGTTGATTTCACTATTGGTGTGGAAAATTGAAGAGGTGGAGGATTGAGAATAGGATCCTCTAGAACTAGGGTTAGACGAAGAACCCTAATAGGCTGGAGAAGTGGCCTAGAGAAGACCCTAAGAGAAGGTAGGGTTTGAGCTAGATTTGTCCTTACATCGGTAAGTATCTATGATATTTCTTTTTGTATATATTTTTTGTATCTCTATATATTTCTATATCTCTCTATATAAGGCTTTGGTACCCTTTCTTATAGAATGTGAAAGGGTGTAAAAATGCTTCAGGCCTTTTCATCCTAACTACCTACACTAGTAACAAAATAACTATATGTGACTAAAAAAACCACTAAAATTTGTTTTTATGTAACTAAACTTAGTCACGTGACTAATAGTAGTTAATGTCCAGTCATTTATAACACTACTAAATTTACTACTAAGAAATTCTAGTCATGTATTTGATCACTAATTTTGATCATTGATTTAGTGGTATTTTTAGTAGTATGTTTAGTAATTGATTTAGTAGTATATTTAATCATGTTTCTAGTCACATATTTAGTAGTATATTTAATCACATATTTAGTTGTAAATTTGATAGTGATTTAGTCACATATTTAGTAGCATATTCAATTGTATATTTGGTCACATATTTAGTATATTTAGTCACATGTTTAGTGGTATTTTAGTAGCATATCTAGTAGTATATTTGATCAAATATTTAGTAGTATATTTAATAGTGTATTAGGTCATAATAAGGCACAATGGAATCGAACCACTATCCATCTACTTGTAAAGTAGGTGCTCTTCCATTGAGCTAGCACTGTGTAAAGAATGATTGTACAATGTGCGACTTTCTACATTGTCTTGGTTCTTATCTTTTGAGTTAATCCCAATCATGTCTTTAGTGATTTATACCTCATTTCTATATATAATTAGTGTACCTTCATCTTGTTTATAGAAGTATAATTGATTATTGTACATAGAAATAACTAAATTTCCTTTATCTACATTATGTATATTTCTCCTTAAGTTCTACATCATACAGTTATAAATATCAATTAGCATATTAATTACACATCACCATTTTCAAAAATTGTTTAAACATCTAATAAGTTCCAAGGTCTATACATACAAAGAAGACAATTAACTTGGGAAATGCTTTGAGTTCCATGCTAATCAAGGGTTATCATTCATGACTAATTTTGATTACAATAGAGTTAAGACTTTTTATGGATTTAATTTGCTCCAGATACTAGTTGTAAAGAAAGTAGAAAAAGAGAGTCCATTCAATGTTTATGGTGAAGCTTTGTGGGATTCCCCTAGTTTATTACCCTTAAGACTTGTGTATATGATCATAACATACACATAATGGTTGGGTTAGAAAGAACAAAAGATAAAAAATAACTAATATCCATAAATGACCAAAATTCTCCTCATGAAGAGAATATAGACAACACAATCTCTAACTCTACAAACTATGGTTATTAGTCTCAATAGAAAGATAATTAGATGAAGGTCAACATGTGGTTGTGGATGCTCTAGAGAAGGGGAGATTGAGTCCAACTGCACTTACTTTATCAGAAAAATCTATATCTTATTGTAAACATTAGATTGATAAGAAACTTATTGATGTTGCTCACCAACCAACCACTCATGGTGTTGAATTTTGTGTTGTAATATATCCACACTCAAAAGACTTGGTGATGGTCCTACACATTATTTCTTAATGCTCACTACTAGCAACTTTAGTATAATATGCAAGGGTTATGACCATCCATGTAATGCCCCGCCAAGGGATCCAAAGAATTTCACTAAGTTTTTCAAACAATTTTTTTTTTTAAAACATGAAAGTAAAACCATTCATAACATTTACATGATAGCAGAAGCAATAGTAACAATTCAAATGAAAGTAAACATATATACATAACAAGTTACATTCTTTTAAGATCCCTTAACATTGAATCACATCTAATCTTAACTATCCATCTAACATCACATCCTTATGAAATAGCAATGATACATTCAACATTCATAAATTACATTTTCAATTGCTCAATCATCCACTGTACATGACATATGGTATGAAAAGCTTAAAAGAATAATCATCCATGTAAATAAAGTACATCATCATCCAATATTAATCCATGATGCAATTAAAGTAAATGAAACCACATGTCATACATGATACAATATTACAAAAGATGTAAACATCCATCATAAAAGATAACCATATATCACAAACATAAATAACTAAGTGCACGGTTCCTCCCAACTGTAAATAGCATCATTAGATCATCGTGGATCCTAGCCATCCCTCCATGCGTAACATTCCAAAGCACCGAAGAGATCATCGGTATTAACATAGTACGAATGTCACTCCTAAAACATCCTACTAACATGCAAAGTAAAGCATAAGATAACATCATCTAACATATGCTAAGCAAAAATGAAAGGATACATACAAGACAAATACATCCATCGTAAGGTATATCATCTATCATAATGATCCAAGAATAGAATGAAGATAAATACCAACCAATAATACTCCAGCCATGGTGTCTCCGACAGATCTCAAATGATAAGAGTGAAAAATACACTACCACCCGACCGCGTGGTACCTGAGTGGTCCACTCCCACCGTGCTGAGGAGATAATCTCAAGTCCCAAACAGGCTATCAAAATCACATAGCACATCTCTCTATAAGTCCAGGAATCCTAAAAGTATACTAACTCAAAGGTTCCAAACACAAAATCCGACATCTACTTCCTAGAGGCACACAATGACATGTAGGAACCTACTATGCAAGCAGGAAAGTGTCATCGCATTTATCACATACAAGTTACCCTGGCAGTTAGCTAAATTCCATGGGTCCATACTGATCTCATGCGGCCACTAGTATCCTCTCATACTGATGAGGCATACTACAGAATGCAAGTTTGCAACCATGCGTTCTCACTACTCCCATCCTAGCCTATACAAGCGTTCAAGGCATGGGCGAGAACCAAAACAATTATCTTTTTAGGTTCATTTAATCCCCATTTAGTGTGTAAATGTTATCACTTATTAACCAAACTTACAATGAGTTACCCTGGCAGCCACTTAGGGCCCTGACCCCCATTGCAAGCCACTTCCCGACACTACAAGTAGATTACTTACCCTAATGCTCATGGAATCATAAAATCACCAAATATCATCAAATATCCACAATATAAGCATCAAATATCCATAAAAAGAATCATCAAATATCCACAATATAAGCATCAAATATCCATAATAAGAATCATCAAATCTCCAAGATAAGAATCATCAAAATCTCCATGAGCATCCAAAAAGCATCCATAGAAAATCATGACCACAACAGTTCTCTATTGGCAATTGAAGGCATCACTGATAATCATAAGTATCCATTGGTTCTCAATAACCAAAATATATCTCAAAATAATCACCATATCCATTGGTTCTTCAACAAGCAACCAAGAATATCTCAAAATCATACTGATCGAGGACTCCAAAATGGTTGAGTCAAAACATGTCACAACATGACATCATCAAGAAATAAATCAACATTTTAGTCCCATCATGGTGACTAGAAAATAATCCAAGGATAACTGATCGATGACTCAAAAATGATTAGCTCAGGTATCTCATACACATACATCTCAGCTTCACACATGAAGACTGATGAACAAATACAAACATTTCATAGAGCATACGATCACATAACCATGGTTGGGCTTATAAAGATCGAGACCAAATAAGATCAACATGCCATCATATCTCATAACCCCTGAGCCTCTGGTCACAACCTAGGACTGGTCAACACTAGTCAACCCAAAAACCCAAAACAAGAAGCATATAGAATACACGATGCAAACACATGTTTTGGTTTACTAAATTCGTCAAGTGTAAAGGATTTACCATTTGACCTACACGTCAACCCATTTTTTCCCCGATAGCATTATTCTTTCCATTATTAAGAATTACATTCCAAGAATAACTTAAGGATAAATATTCACTAAATTGATCACCATTGACCTTTAATTAAATTGTTCTCTTTATTTGACCAAGATCCATATTACTAATTGATTAACTCCTCTTTAATGTTACTTCAACTTCCAAAATAAATCAAGGATCATTATTTGTCAAAATGATCAATTAACATAGGTACACCATCCATGACCTATCTAATAGTTTCCAATTCAATATTACTCAGTCTCACCATTAAAACATCTAAGGTCATTATTCAAGTCATGAGAGTACGACTTATCAATTTCGATGTAAATACTTCACAACTTTGCTGGAAAATTTGATATTAGCATATCAATTAAAACTTAATCACATAAATTATTAATTAAATCTAATTAACTCTAATTAATTAATTTAATCAATAATTACATAACTTAATTATTAATATCATAGTTGTAATATCAACTTGATATCAATTTTTTTTACAATCTCGCTAAAAGAATTATATCAAATAAATCTCTATTACATAGCTTAATTATTAATTAAATCTAATTAACTCTAATTAATTGATTTAATTAATAATTTCACAACCAAACTATCAACCCAATGAGTATTAGTTGACTAACAATAGTTTGTACGTCAAAGTCAACTTCAATCCAATACACAAATATTAGTATTTTAATAATAATATTATTAACAAGTTATTTTGGAAATCTTATCCATAATGACTACATTCATCTTTCTTAACGATTTTGTATTAATGATAATCATTTCCTAGTTAAATCTCTATCGCATTTAATTATATTGACAATTCATTAATTGATTAAAATCAATTTTACTTCAAATCCAAAAACTAATATCTTTACAAAACTTCAATCGTTAAATAATCTCTTCTAGATTAATTCTAATTGAATTAGCCATTTATACTATTATTTATTAATAGTTTGTAGACCCAACAAACATTAATAAATAATAACTCAGATCACAGCGATGCTATAACAATGACTCCTTGACAATTTAAATCTTAATCCACTTTCATCAAAATCTCATAGTATAAATTAGCATTTCTAAATTAAAAGTTAACTATATTATTATCTCAATAAATTATTTAATATAGCTCCATGAATATTCATCGACTAATGACTAACACTAATTGTAAAGATTTAACTATATTCTAATCCATTATGATAACTTGTTATTAAACAAGTTATATTAAAGTTCTCATTAACAGTTCTACAACACCAGATCCTTCATCATTTCCTACTCAGTTTAATAACAGTCGACGATTTGAGTATTCATACAAGTATGATATATTAACATTTGTAACATATCGTATTTATAAAATAGCAAACATTATTGCTAATTCTTGATTATATATATATTTAAATAATGTTTATTATCATATTTCATTATTAACAAATATATATATTATAACATTTATAATGTTAAGTCTTTATAACATTATAACATTAAAACCAAACTATAATTAGTAGAAAATATTAACATTGATTAATGAATATATATTTTAAATCGTATTTAATAATATTATAACATAATATATAATATTTTTTATATCATACAAAATATTAATCATTGAACATTCCATAAAACGAAGGCAGGTTATATAGATAACCGCCGGCCACAATGCATGTGGCCTGCGGATCGCAGGTACCCTACGATACGCAGAGTTGTACTGCTGTCAGAGTTACTGAGGATGGGGGTGCGGTCGGGGTAAAGCCCGCCCACCTCAATATATATATATATATATATATATATATATATATATATATATATATATATATATATAAATCGATTTCAAACAACGTTTTCATTAAACGTTTTGCCATAAGCGAATTTCGGATTTGCAATAAAGTTTCTCATTTCAATTTACAATATGTACATATATGTGTATATGTATATATATATGTATATACGCATATATATATATATATTTATATATATGTGTAGATTTACAAAAGAGAATATATACTTAGATTTAAAGGGCTTTTCTAAACAAGAATTTTCCTTTTTAAATAATTGTTTTCAAAATGTATCCATTAATCCATCCAATAGGTTATAAATTTGAAATCATCTTTCTCAATTTGCTTCTATTTCGAACCCAACCCCATTTAGATCTAATTTCTCTTTAATTGGATCTAGGGTTTTTCTATTGTTTTCTTCTCAACCAAATAAAATACCTAGATTTCAATTTCAATTATAGATTCAACCACAAAGAGTATTCAGACACATATAACAAACATGATAAAGACAGGAAGAGAAATAGTGCAAAGAGAATATGCGAATATCACGAGTGCACCTAGACACTGATGCTAATCCGCCATGCCTCAGAAGTCCATAGAAAATCCCTTCCTTCTCCATCATTCGCAATTCCTCCAAGATCCAAGCCAACCAAATCCTCCAAGTGACTAGAAGAGCTAGAAGGAACATAGAAGCATGTAGAAAATATATGAGTATATGAACTTCTCCAATGCATGTAAACTTTGAAGCTTCCATTTTAAGCTTGTAGCTTGCAGCTTCCATTTAAGCTTGTCCCAAACACACTAGGAGAGCCTCAATTTAAAGGCCTCTAAGATGCATCTAGAGTGTCTCTAGAAACAACTAGAGGATAAGCATGACAACCAAGCATGAGTCTTCTCCAACCTTCTAGATGAGTCTTAAGGTTGTAGACACCATGTGCTCAAATAAAATGCTAACTTCTAAGTGTAGACAACTTGTGCATTCTTAGAGTGCAAACTCCAGTGTTGTCTATATGACAACTCTCAAGAATTTGCCAACTCCTATGTGAGCAAATATTAAAAATAATGCACATTAATTAATATAATATTTAATTTACTCTTCCCAATTTAATTTATTTATTAAATCTCATGCACTTACTTTAATAATTCCACTTTTCAATCTTAATATATTTATATTTTAATCACATGAAATCTAAAATATTTTAATATATTTTTCACTTTTAAATTTCATTTTCCAAAACTTAATTGCTAAAATATTTATTAGCTTTAATAATAATATTATTTAGTCATTTATTTAAAAATGAGCTCCAAATATATTATTATTAAAATAAATATTGTCACATTCCAACCTTAAACTTTAAACTTTTATTTTCAAATTTAATTATTTTATTTAATTAATTTTCCAATTAATTAAATAAAATAAATATTAAAATACCATATTAATTTTTTCATTAAATTAAACCATTAATTAAATCTTTTAATTAGGCTTAATTAATAGAAAATACATCAAAGACTCATAAGGTAAAAATATGAAAACCCATCATAGCCAAAATACATAGAAAATCAAACCAAGGGTTTAAATCTTGAATTACGTCATCCAACGTATTCAAAGGGTACTCAACTCAGATACTTGTCCTAATTTTCAAATTAGAACAAATGGCTTAAAGGGTTGGGATTTGGACTCGAGAATTTATCTCCCCTCTCTTATCATTGAGATAATATGATAGGGTACGCTCATCCTTACAATTTAGGGAAGTCGATACCCGGTACCTGCAACCTGCATAAAAATTATGCATGTACAAACACAATATATACTAAACTAAACAGTCAATGGCAGGAAGTGGTGCATCGTGTAGATCCCGACTAGCAGGTGACTACGACTCCCTTCCTTAACTACATCAGACATGCCATACAAAAGTAAACACGCAAAGAAAACACACACATCATACACATGCAAGTATGGGGTAAGTATCCATAATAAAACACATATGATAATAAATCATCTTACTAATCATCATTAATAACTGAAAGCAATATAATAATCATCATCAACAATTGCGAACACTAAAAATAACCATCATACATACATGAAATGTAGAGTTTAAGTAATCTGAATTCCATAGTAGAATATTTGATAATCTCAAAACAATGTTGCTAACCATCAACATAAAACTAGCCCTAAAAGAGTTCAGCAACGATAACAAAATGCGAACTAGGGGCAGACACTAAAATCCAAAACTTCTTATGGTGGTACATATTCTGCAACCCTTCCATAAATTATTATTTTTTCTATTACACAAGTTCTAAGTGATTCTTCAGTTGTTTTGGGAGACAAATCAAAGTATGCCTTAGATCTTGTAATGTGGGCTAGCAAAAAAATCCCACAAAAATCCATTGCAAATAATAATTTTGGCAATATTCATAAATATATCAATGAACATAAAACATAGAAACAGAGATTACTTTAGCGATGAATCTTCACATGGGTCGATCATCATTTGGTGAATAGCATATGTAACATAGGTCAATTGTGTCATCAGATATTTATCAAATTTGGTTCTAATGCCCGTGGTAGTCGCCCATTGGTTATCACATGATTGGTCAAAAATATTGGTCCAATCGCCAATTTAATATATGTTTTGGATACATTTATTTTAAACATTTCACCATCCTTTGCATGTTGTTTCTTATTGGACAACATTCTTTTGTCACTACTACAACCAAATAATTTTCTCTCGGTTGGGCATTGCCTACCATTTTTTCGATGTGTATTGACCACCAGCCTCTTTTAGCCAACTATTTCCTATTGTGGGCTTGCATAGGAAGGTGCGTTTAGCCCACATTTGACATTTCTGCATGTTGCAATGCCCCGCCAAGGGATCCAAGAACTAACCTAGAATTTTACTAAGTTTGGTAGCATTTAAAAAAAAAAAATCATGAAAGTAAAAACCATTTACAACTTATACATAATAACAGAAGCAATAGCAATAGTACAAGTGAAAGTAAACATAGCATACATACATAACAGGTTACATTCTTTATGGATCCCTTAACGTTGAATCACATGCGTAACATTCCAAATCACTAAAGAGATCATCAGCATTATCAAATAGGAATGTCACTCCTAATCATACTACATCATATGCAGAAAAGAAATCTAACATGCAATGTAAAGCATAAGTTAACATCATCTAACATATGCAAATCATTAATATAAGGATACATGTCCACCATCATAATCATGAATGCATTAGCTATGGTGTCTCAAACGGATCTCAAATGATAAGAGTAATAAAGCACTACCACCCGACCATGTGGAACCTAAGTGGTCCACTCCCACCGCGCTGAGGAGATAATCTCAAGTCCCAAACAGGTTATCAAAACCACATAGCATAAATACTCTCTAAGTCAAGGAATCCTAAAAGTATACTAACTCAAAGGTTCCAACACAAATTCGACATCTAATTCCCAGAGGCACACAAAGACATATAGGAAACCTACTATGCAAGCGGGAAAGTGTCATCGCACGGATCACGCTAGAGTTACCTTGGCAGTCTCTTAATAGACCCCGACCCCCTAGTGATCCTTGTACGGCCACTAGTATCCTCTCATACTGATGAGACATACTACGGAATGCAAGGTCTCAACCAAGCATTCTCTCTACTCCCATCCTAGTCTATACTAGCACTCGAGGCATGGCGAGAAAAAACAATTATCTTATTAGGTTCATTAAATCAGTATTAGGTGTGTATGTTTTCACTTATTAAGACAACTTACAATGAGTTATCCTGGCAGCCTCTTAGGGCCCTGGCCCCCATTGCAAGCCACTTCCCGACACTATAAGTAGATAACCTACCCTGAGCTCATGGAATCATAAATCTCAAAATCACAAAAGATAATCCACAATATAAACATCAAATCTCCATGAGCAACTAAAAAATATTATAGATAATCATGACCACAACAGTTCTCTATTGGCAAAACATGTCACAATATGACATCATCAAGATCAGATACCAATTTCAATTCCATCAAATGACTGAAAAGTAACTCAAGTATAATTGATCGATGACTCAAAATGGTTAAGTCAAATGTCTCATACATATGAATCTTAGCTTCACACAAGAAGACTTGAAAGCAATAACAATCAGTAAATACAAACATCTCATAGAGCATACCATCACATAACCATGGTTGGGTTTATAAAGATCGAAATCAAAAGACATCATCATGACATCACAATAATAACCCCCAAGCCTCTGGTAGATGTCCTATAACTAGTCAACACTAGTCAACCCAAAACCCAAAACAAATAGCATAGAGAAAACACAATGCAAGCACATGTTTGGGTTTTGTTCTAAAATTACATAATTGAATGGAGTGTGGAGGTCTCAGTTTTCATTTTCAAAATTAAATATTGAGTGGAGAAATATTGTACATTATTACTTAACCCATGTACTAGTTTAAAATTTCCCATAACTCTAGAATTAATTTACCAATTATTCTAATGATTTACACATTAATTAAAAATGACCCCCATCGAATTTACATTGTAAATTTATCAATTCTTTTCATTATCATAATTCAATTCAATTAAATAATTAAATTAAACTTATATTAATTTATTATTAAAAGAAAAGATCTATTAATACAAAACTTTTAACAAATTTAATAATTATTAATTATAAATAACATATATACATACTTACATATATACATATATATTTATATATACATACGCAATACATAAATAAATAAATAAATATATATATATATATAATTATTAATATTCAATGATAATATTTATATTTTAAAATGTTTTAAGAAAATTGAAATGGAGAAATTCGATTTCACCCCCATCAAATCGCATAACACATAACACATAACACACACACACACACACACACACACACACACACACACACACACACACACACACACACACACATGAAGTACCACCATCGGCATGTGGTACGCTACGGTCGTAGGGCCTGCAGCAATAGTGGGTACTTCGTACCCTCTATTGTCGCAGTGCCTATGACAGTAGGTACTTGCAAGGATAGCGAGTATGGGGGTGCGGGTTCTGTTCTCCCCCCACCCCAAATTTTAATAAAGTTTTTCCAAAACATTTTTACTAACGTTTGGCCCAGTATGAAATTTTGATATTTCAATTTTTAATAAAGAATTTCCTTAAATAGTTTTTCTACTGTGATACGACAACCACATTTTTAAAAATAAATACATACATATATATATATATATATATATATATATATATATATATATATATATATATATATATATATATATATATATGTATGTATGTATATATATATATATATGTATGTATGTATATATATATATATATGTATGTATGTATATATATATATATATATATATATATATATATATATGTATGTATATATATATGTGTATATATATACTTGTGTGTGTGTGTGTGTGTGTGTAAATATATACAAGTATACAGATTTTGTACAAATATGCAATATTTAAAAATGAGACATATACATAATTTAAAGGGCTTCTAAGAATAACATTTATTTTCTAAATTTATCCAATAATTCTTCTAATAGGTTTGACTATAAATTTTAACCCTAGCTCCATAATTTTATCAAATCTATGCATGAGGAGTTTTCTCACATAAGAATTAAATATCCATGACAAGATTAAAATAATTGGAAAATTCACACATAGAATCCTCAGAAAGTATTCAGAAGACACGAAGAAGACAGGAAGTGCAAGAAGCGGAAATAACATAGGTAAAATCACAATAGTCTACCCAGATTCTGATGCTAATTCACTTCTCTTCAGAAACTACAGAGCAAGCTCCTTCCTTCTCCCACATTCTCGGGTCCTCAAAAAATGCTCTCCAAACGCTCTCCAAATGCTCTCCCTAAGCTTCTAGGAGTGCCTGAATATAAAGAACTCTCAAGAAGCACCTAGAATGTCTCTAGAAACAACCAGAAGGTGTTGACAACTAAGCATGAGTCTATTCCAACCTTCTAGATGAATCATAAGATTGTAGACACCATGTGCTTAATTGGTGCACTAACTCTTGTGTTGTTGACATATGTGCAATCAAGAGGTGCGTTTACTCCTAGGCAAGCTCACAACTTTAATTTTAATTCTTTTATTACTTTTATTATTATTATTTATTTATTACTTTATTATTATTTTTATTATTTTAATTTTAATTTCTAATTCTTTTATTTAATTCTTTTCTCAATTAATTTCTATTTAATTAATTATAATCAAAGTATCAAAGATCATGATATTGTATTAATTTTTCCCAAATAATCAATTTATTAATTAAATCTATTTATTAAGACTTAATTAATAGAAAATTCACCATGGACCTCCAAGATAAAATATGAAAACCCATCATAGAACAATTCATACAAAATCAGTCTAAAGGGTTATAAGTCACGAATTATGTCATCCGACACATTCGAAAGGTAAAATATCCAGATACTTGTCCTATCTCTCTAGGACAAATGGTTTGGGATTTGGACTTGAGAATTTATCTCCCTTATCTTATCATTGAGATAGTGTAATGGGGTACACTCATCCTGGCCATTCAGGGAAGTCGATACCTGGTACTTGCAACTTGCATAAAAACCATGCATGTACATTATATATATATATATATATATATATATATATGCTAACTAAACATGCAATGGCAAGAAGTGGTGCATTGTGTAGATCCTAACTAGCAGGTGACTATGACTCCCTTCCTTAACCACATCAGAAATGCCATACATAAGAACAACACGCACACCATACACATGCAAGTATGGGATAAGTATCCATAATAAAACACTTGTGATAACAAACCATCTAAATAATCATCATCAATAACTGAAAGAAATGTAATAATCATCATGCATACATGAAATGTAGAGTCTAAATAATCTCATCATACATCAACTGAATCCATAACATAGTGTCTGATAGTCTTGAAACAATGCTACTAATCCATCAACATAAAACTAGTCTAACATTGTTTGACAATAATAGCAACAATATGTCCAAAAAGATGTGAACAAGGGTAGGCACTATATCCACCCCCTTTGGATTAGGCTTACTCCTGGAAGCCTACAAACAAGTAGGGATATAACTCTCGTAATCTAGTAGCATCCTCCCATGTAGCTGAAGAATCATCAGTAGGGTCCCATTGGACCCTTACCTACTCTTTGGTTCAACCCTTGAGGATCAACTCCCGCTGCTCCAGAATATGAACTGGCTCCAAAGCCAGTTGCTCGTCCTCTACTTGCAATGCATTCCAATCAAGAACATGTACAACATCAGGAATATATTGCCTAAGTACTGAAAAATGGAAAACATCATGAATGTGAGCTAGGCTGGGCAGTAGAGCAAGGGAGTAAGCAACTGGGCCAATCCTCTCAAGAATCTCGAATGGTCCCACAAAGTGAGGTGCTAGCTTTGAAACATTTCCATATCGGATCGAACTCTTCCATAGATGCACTCTCAAGAAAACCTTGTCTCCCAAAGAAAATTGCTTATCTTTCCTATGTGCATCAGCATACTTTTTCTATCTATCCTGTGCTGTAGTCAAGTGCTCACAGATACGCACTATCTATTGCTCCATATCACAAAGCATCTTAGGACATAATAGGATGTGATCCTCAAGACTGTCCCAACTCAAAGGTGTATGAAAAGGATGCCCATATAAAGCTTGAAATGGTGCCATGCCAATAGAATTGTGATACCCGTTGTTGTAAGCAAACTCCACTAGGTAGAAATAGTCCTCCCAATGTGTCTACCTATCCGTCACATACATCCTTAACATGTCTTCCAAAACCTGATTCACCCTCTCTATTTGACCATCTATCTCTAGGTGATATGCCAAACTAAAATTCAATTGAGCTCCAAGCTCATGCTGCAGCAATATCTAGAATACGGATGTGAATATAGGATCCCTATTTGAAATGATTTTTTGGGGAATACCATGTAATCTCACAATGTCACGCACAAAGACATTAGCTACAAAAGTTTCTGTGTAGGAAGACCTAATTGGTGAAAAATGTGCCACCTTAGTCAACCAATCAATAGTGACCATGATAGCATCATGACAATGAATAGTCATAGGTAATCCTACAATGAAGTCCATAGAGATGATGTCCCATTTCCATGAAGGAATGGGATTTGGTTGCAAAAGTCCTGCCAGGTGCTGGTGTTCTGCCTTAACTCTCTAACACTCAAGACACCTGGCCACACAATCAACAATGTCTCACTTCATCCTAGACCAATAGAACAAATGCCACAAATCAGCATGCATCCTCTTGACACCTGGATGTGCTGAGTAGGGTGTACGATGGGCCTTTGATAGAATCAAGGTGCGAAGATCATCTAGTAACAAAACATAAATCCTTCTTGAAAGTCTCAAAAGACCATCTGATTCTCAGATGTAACCTGGAAACTTACCCTCCAAAGGTCTTCTTGAATCTATCTCTTTGCACACTTCCTAATACCAAGAATCTGTAGGAAGTGCCTGAAGAATCTGACTCCTCAAATCAACACTAAGAGTCATAGATGATATCACATGTCTCCTGTGACTCAAAGCATTTGCCACCACATTCTCCTTTCCCTAAATGTCCTTTACCTCAAAATCATACTCATAAAGAAATTCCATCCATCACCTTTGGCGAGCATTCAAATTAGGCTACGTGAAAATGTATTGAAGACTACGATGATCACTATTTAGCTCAAATCTGTGCCCCAACAAGAAATGTCTCCACCTTGTCAAAGCATGAACTACTGCTGCTAACTCAAGATCATGTGTAGGATAATTTAGCTCATGATCCTTGAGCTTGCATGATTCATACACAATCACCCGTCCATTCTACATCAAAATTGCCATAATCCCTTCTAGGGAAGCATTTGTACACACCATGAAATCACATTTTGAATTGGGTACTGCTAAGATCAGTGCACTGGTCAAAAGCTTTTTGAGTTTCTGAAATGCTTCCTCACATTTCTCTGTCCAAATAAATTTCTTTCCTTTCCTCTGAAGAGAAGTGATAGGATGCACTATTCTGGAGAATTTTTGGACAAATCTGCGATAATAACCAGCTAGACCCATGAAACTACGAATCTCTGACACATTAGTCAGTGTAGGCCAATCTACTATTGCCTAAATCTTTGCAGGGTCCACTAAAATACCATCACCTAAAATGACATGCCCTAAGTACTGAATCTCTGACTTGAAGAATTTGCACTTAGCTACATTGGCATAAAGCTGATTGTCTCTTAAACACTATAAAACCAATCACAAGTGTTCCTCATGCTCCTTCTGAGACTTAGAATATATCAATATATCATCAAGAAACACAAGTACAAACCTGTCAAGATAAGATCAAAACACCCAATTCATCAAACTCATGAAAACTGATGGAGCATTAGTCAACCCATAAGGTACCACTATGAACTCATAATGCCCATAGCAAGTTCGAAAGGCAATCTTGTGAATGTCAGCTTCCTTAATGCGAACTTGGTGGTATCCTAACTTAAGGTCAATCTTGGAGAATACTGTAGCTCCCTTGATCTGATCAAATAAGTCATCAATCCTAGGTAGAGGATACCTATTCTTAATGGTCACCTTATTCAACTGTCTGTAATCAATACAAAGGTGCAAAGAACCGTCTTTCTTTTTCACAAAGAGCACTGGAGCTCCCCATGGTGACACACTAGGTTGAATGCTCCCTTTAGCCAAAAGTTCCTCTAGCTGAAGATGCAACTCACCCAATTCCTATGTAGTCATATGATAAGGAGCTTTAGAGATAGGCTCCACTCCTAGAATCAAATCAATGTTGAAATTGATGTCCCTCTTCGGAGGCATACCTGGAATCTCACTTGGAAAGACATCTGCATACTCTTGTAAAATTGGGTGATCTAAAGTCTTCCTCATAAGATATTCCTCATCAAGATAATTTACCATAACAACAAATATCTAACATCCCTTACGGAAACTTCGCTTCAATTGCATAGCAAAAATCATCCGTAGAGATATAGGCCTTGGTATCCCAAAAATCTTCACATCATTCCCTTGGTCATCTTGGCACATAATAATCTTCTTCCTGCAATCTATACTAGCTTTATGAGATCCAAGCTAGTCCATACCCAAAACCACATAGTAGGAACCAAGGGGTATAACCCGAAGGTCAACTGTAGTATCAAATCCTCCTAGACTAAGCCCACACTTATGAACTAAAGAATCTGTGGAGACCTTAATACCTGAGGCTAGTTCCACTTGCCGACCATGATCTTGCTTCACCGTATCTAGCTTACACTTAGCAACTATAGATGGAGAAATAAATGAATCTATAGCTCCTGAATCAAACAACACTGAAAGAGATGTACCTCGAATAGCTCCTATGGTTTCAACCACTATTCCCTGATGATCTACCTGACGATGATCTACTGCTGCAAACACCCTATGAGCTCTTCTTGCACCTCCTACTATAGGCTTGAATGCTATTGGCCTAGCACCTAAATATTGAGGTGCTTGCTGAGGATAGTGAGCTGCAAAATGTCCAATCTATCCACATGAAAAACATCCTGTATTTCTACCAGATCCTCTTCCCATAGGTGGTGCATTTGATTGCTGATGACTATTCCTATTAACAAAAGATTGATTGCTCTGAGCTGGCTGATAGGGCTGATTCTATTTATTGTGCTAAGCATTGTGGTTTTTCTTGGAGTTAGAACCTTCACCACCACCTTGAGCTTGAGAGTTCGTTCCCTTCTGCTGCTGTGTCTGCTGAGACTGCTGTTGATACTGCTTCCCCTTCGAATAAGGAGGCTTCTTGTTACCACTTGAATTGTAGTTGCCTTTAGATCCTGATGCTGCGGGTGCTCCTACAAAACCTCCCTGACCAAGGTTGACACTTTGTTCTACAAGGATGGCTCACCGTACCACATCCTTTAGGGTTTTTGGCTCAAATACCTTGACACCCCCAATTATACGGTTATTCAATCCTTTAATGAAGTGCTGTGTCAATTGAGCTGAATTGTCACTAAATCCTAAAAAGGACACGAGCTCATAAAATTTACACTCATACTCTCTCACCATCATAGAATACTGCCTGAGATTATGGAACTCATTTGCCCTTTACTGCTTCCATTCCTCTGGTAGGAATTGTTCATGAAAACTCTCTAAGAATGGCTCCCAAGTGACACTGTTCATATCAATACCTAGCTTCTTTTCCTCAATTGTCCACTAGGTGGCCTCAAAATTCTTCAAGTTGGTAATGGCAAATCTTGCCTTGACATTACTATCAAAGTCCTGCATAGAAAAAATTTTGTCAAGGGCAATAAGCCATTGTTCGTCCACATAACCAGAACCTTGCCCGTTAAAGGGCTTGACCTTGGATCTTGAAAGGTCCTTCATCTAAGTAGATACAATGGATCTTTGTCGATACTTCTGAGCACTCCTAGACCTGGGTCTATGCTCTTGTTCTGTCTGGTGTACTTTATGCTATTCATGAGTAGGAGGTAGATGATCAAGAATGGTCTACATAATCTATCTCAAGTTAACCTCCTCAGACTCAACTTGGTCCTCTTTATGTCTCTCTTCTTGCTACTTACTAGCATGTTTTTCTCTGCTCTCTTCATTAGCAGATTCTCCACGGATAGACTCATGGACACTTATAGCTCTGCCACGGCCACGACCTCTACCACGACCTCTAATAGAAGACCTAGTCCCATATACCATCCTACAATAGTACAAAGTACTATTATAACCAAAAGACACATGTTTCAATAGACTAAGTTCAATTTTAGTTTTGCCTATGTTTAGGTTTAAGTAAAATTGTTAGGTTTGAAACCTAAGTGTTGAAGTATGAAAAAAAAAAATGCAAGTAACAGTTTTTTTTTAAAAGTTCTATTTCAGTTCACCTAGTTTTCAAGTTTTAAAGAGATACACATAATAGTTCAAAGTCCTAGTTTGTTCCAAAATACCCAGAGCTCCCAATGTAGAAACTCGGGCTCTGATACCAAATGTAACACCCCGCCAAAGGATCCAAAGAATTAACCTAGAATTTCACTAAGTTTGGTAGCATTTTTTTTTAAAAAAATCATGAAAGTAAAAACCATTTACAACTTATATGTAATAACGGAAGCAATAGCAATAGTACAAGTGAAAGTAAACATAGCATACATACATAACAAGTTACATTCTTTATGGATCCCTTAACGTTGAATCACATCTAATTCATCTATTCATCTAACACCACATCCTCATGAAATAATAATGATACATCCAACGTACTTAAACAATATACAAGTGTCCTTTAAGTGATTACATTTTAGATTGCTCAATCATCCACTATACATGTCACAACGTATGAAAGGCATAAAAGAATATACATCTGTGTAAATAAAGTACATCATCATCCTAATTCTAATCCATGATGCAATAACATAAATGAAACCATACATCATACATGATACATCGTCATAAGAGATAACCATAAATCATCAAACATAATTAACTAAGTGCACGGTTCCTCCCAACCATAAATAACATCATTAGACCATCGTGGGTCCTAGCCATCCCTCTGTGCGTAACATTCCAAATCACCAAAGAGATCATCAGTATTATCAAATAGGAATGTTACTCCTAATCATACTACATCATATGCAGAAAAGAAATCTAACATGCAATGTAAAGCATAAGTTAACATCATCTAACATATGCAAATCATCAATATAAGGATACATGTCCACCATCATAATCATGAATGCATCAGCTATGGTGTCTCAAACGGATCTCAAATGATAAGAGTAATAAAGCACTACCGCTTGACCTTGTGGAACCTAAGTGGTCCACTCCCACCGTGCCAAGGAGATAATCTCAAGTCCCAAACAGGTTATCAAAACCACATAGCATAAATACTCTCTAAGTCAAGGAATCCTAAAAGTATACTAACTCAAAGGTTCCAACACAAATCTGACATCTAATTCCTAGAGGCACACAAAGACATGTAGAATACCTACTATGCAAGTGGGAAAGTGTCATCGCATGGATCACGCTAGAGTTACCCTGGCAGTCTCTCAATAGACCCCGACCCCCTAGTGATCTCTGTGTGGCCACTAGTATCCTCTCATACTGACGAAGCATACTACAGAATGCAAGGTTGCAACCAAGCATTCTCTCTACTCCCATCCTAGTCTGTACTAGCACTTGAGGCATGGGCAAGAACAAAACAATTATCTTATTAGGTTCATTAAGTCAGTATTAGGTGTGTATGTTTTCACTTATTAAGAAAACTTACAATGAGTTATCCTGGCAGCCTCTTAGGGCCCTGGCCCCCATTGCAAGCCACTTCCTAACACTACAAGTAGATAACCTACCCTAAGCTCATGGAATCATAAATCTCAAAATCACAAAAGATAATCCACAATATAAACATCAAATCTCCATGAGCAACTGAAAAACATCATAGATAATCATGACCACAATAGTTCTCTATTGACAACTAAAGGTATCCCTGATAATCACAATAATCATTGGTTCT
The DNA here is from genome assembly GCA_028749045.1 of Cupressus sempervirens. Lineage (NCBI taxonomy): Eukaryota > Viridiplantae > Streptophyta > Pinopsida > Cupressales > Cupressaceae > Cupressus > Cupressus sempervirens. Next base: position 521,623,597 of record CM053789.1, read on the forward strand.
TAATAAGTAACCAAAAATCATCTCAAAATAATACTAATCGAAGACTCCAAAATGGTTGAGCCAAAACGTGTCACAACATGACATCATCAAGATCAGATAACAATTTCAATTCCATCAAATGATTGAAAATTAACTCAAGTATAATTGATTGTTGACTCAAAATGGTTAAGTCAAATGTCTCATACATATGAATCTCAGCTTCACACAAGAAGACTGGAAAACAATAACAATAATTCAATACAAACATCTCATAGAGCATACCATCACATAACCATGGTTACGTTTATAAAGATCAAAATCAAAAGACATCATCATGGCATCACAATCATAACCCTTGAGCCTCTGGTAGACATCCTATAATTGGTCAACACTAGTCAACCCAAAATCCAAAATAGATAGCATAGAGAAAAACACAATGCAAGCACATGTTTGGGTTTTGTTTAAAATTACATAATTGAATGGAGTGTGGAGGTCTCAGTTTTCATTTTCAAAATTAAATATTGAGTGGAGAAATTTTGCACATTATTACTTAACCCATGTACTAGTTTAAAATTTCCCATAACTCTAGAATCAATTTACCAATTATTCTAATGATTTACACATTAATTAAAAATGATCCCCATCGAATTTATATTGTAAATCTATCAATTCTTTGCATTATCATAATTCAAGTCAATTAAATAATTAAATTAATCTTATATTAATTTATTATTAAAAGAAAAGATCTATTAATACAAAACTTTTACAAATTTAATAATTATTAATTATAAATAACATTTATACATACTTATATATATACATACATAAATATATATATGTATAATTATTAATATTCAATGATAATATTAATATTTTAAAATATTTTAAGAAAATCGAAATGGAGAAATTCGATTTCACCCCCATCAAATTGCATGACACATAACACACACACACACACACACACACACACACACACACACACACACACACACACACACACACACACACACACACACACACACACACACACACACACACACACACACATGAAGTACCATTGTCGGCATGCGATACCCTACGGTCGCATGGTCTGTAGCGACAACAGGTACTTCTTACCCTCTGTTGTCGTAGTGCCTACGACAATAGGTACTTGCAAGGACAACGAGTACAAGGGTGCAGGTTCTGTCCCCCCCCGAAATTTTAATAAAGTTTTTCCAAAATATTTTTACTAACGTTTGGCCTAGTATGAAATTTTGATATTTCAATTTTTAATAAAGAATTTCCTTAAACAGTTTTTCTACTGTGATACAACAATCACATTTTTTAAAATAATACATATATATATGTATATATATTTATGAGTGTATATATATACATATATATATACATATATATATATATGTATATACATATATATATATACATATACATATACATATACATATACATATATATATACATATATATGTGTGTATATATATATATATATACATATATATATATATATATATGTATATACATATATATATGTATATGTATATATATATATATATATATATATATATACACATATATATGTATATTTATATGTATATGTATATGTATATGTATATGTATATATATGTATATGTATATATATGCAAGTATGCAGATTTGTAGAAATATGTAATAATTAAAAATGAGACATCTACATAATTTAAAGGGCTTCTAAGAATAACATTTGTTTTCTAAATTTACCCAATAATTCTTCTAATAGGTTTGACTATAAATTTTAGCCCTAGCTCCATAATTTTATCAGATCTATGCATGAGAAGTTTTCTCACATAAGAATTAAATATCCATGACAAGATTAAAATAATTGGAACATCCACACATAGAATCCTCTGAAAGTATTTAGAAGACATGAAGAAGACAGGAAGTGCAAGAAGCGGAAATAACATAGGTAAAATCACAAGAGTCTACCTAGATTTTGATGCTAATTCATTTCTCCTCAAAAATTGCAAAGCAAGCTCCTTCCTTCTCCCACGTTCTCGAGTCCTCCAAAAATGCTCTCCAAACGCTCTCCAAATGCTCTCCCTAAGCTTCTGAGAGTGCCTGAATATAAAGAACTCTCAGGAAGCACCTAGAATGTCTCTAGAAACAACCAGAAGGTGTTGACAACTAAGCATGAGTCTATCCCAACCTTCTAGATGAGTCATAAGGTTGTAGACACCATGTGCTTAATTGGTGCACTAACTCCTGTGTTGTTGACATATGTGCAATCAAGAGGTGCGTTTACTCCTAGGCAAGCTTATAACTTTAATTTTAATTCTTTTATTACTTTTATTATTATTATTTATTTATTACTTTATTATTATTTTTATTATTATTATTTTTATTTGTAATTTTTTTTATTTAATTCTTTTCTCAATTAATTTCTATTTAATTAATTATAATCAAAGTATCAAATATCATGATATTGTATTAATTTTTCCCAAATAATTAATTTATTAATTAAATCTATTTATTAAGACTTAATTAATAGAAAATTCACCATGGACCTCCAAGATAAAATATGAAAACCCATCATAGAACAATTCATACAAAATTAGTCTAAAGGGTTATAAATCACGAATTATGTCATTCAACACATTCAAAAGGTAAAATATCCAGATACTTGTCCTATCTCTCTAGGACAAATGGTTTAAGGGTTTGGGATTTGGACTTGAGAATTTATCTGCCTTCTCTTATCATTGAGATAGTGTAATGGGGTACGCTCATCCTGGCAATTTAGGGAAGTCGATACCTGGAACCTGGAACCTGCATAAAAACCATGCATATACATACTCTATATATATATATATATATATATATATATATATATATATATATATGCTAACTAAATAGGAAATGGCAATAAGTGGTGCATCGTGTAGATCTCGACTAGCAGGTGACTACAACTCCCTTCCTTAACCACATTAGAAATGCCATACATAAGAACAACATGCAAGTATGGGGTAAGTATCCATAATAAAACACATGTGATAATAGACCATCTAACTAATCATCATCAATAACTGAAAGCAATGTAATAATCATCATACATACATGAAATGTAGAGTCTAAATAATCTCATCATACATCAACTGAATCCATGACATAGTGTCTAATAGTCTCGAAACTATGGTACCAATCCATCAACATAAAACTAGTCTAACATAGTTTGACATTAATAGCAACAATATGTCTAGAAAGATGTGAACGAGGGTAGGCACTACACATGTTAATCCTGCATAATTTGCCAACCTAGTTTGGAATATAAGATATTATTATTCTAGACAATTCGCTCTTTTCTAGTCTAGAGACTAGCATTTCTTATTGCTATTGAAGTTTCAAAGTGTTGAGTGCATTGCTAATTGACTTGTGTACTGTGGTTTTCATAAAAGGCAAGTGATTTTTAATTTATTTTTTATGTGGATAGTGGTACTGGTACTGTAGACACCAAAAAATTGGCAAAGATCTAAATCACACAATTTCAATCAATCAAGTCCAAATTAAAGAGAAAATCAGAAGAAACACAACAAACTTCCAAATCAAAAATCAGATCAGGTCATTAATCACCTATCAAATCAACAAGACCTAAATCAAACTTTAAAAGAGGAAGAAAAAAATTCAAATTCATAAAATTAAATTCAAAAAGGGAAGAAGAAAAAGACAAAGTGTTGAAAATAAGTCATTTATCCTCACAAGATTGAAAATCTCCCCTTTACCATTTAAAAGAATTTGAAAAGTCCTCATATTATCCTCAAAACCAAGTCTGTTGGACTCTTCCTCCTGGCCTCTTATGAGATATTTTTAGTTTCACTTTCACCCCCAATCAAAAGTGAAAATCCTAGTTCTTAACCCAACCCCTTCCGAAACCCTATAAATAGGAGGAAAATCTAAGAGGCAAGGGACCCAAGTTTTTATGCATCTACACTATAGGCATATTTAGACTCATTGTTTTAGCATTTTCATTGTAGCAAGTTCATAGCATTTTTAGCATCATTTTGTATCATTTAGCATCATTTATTGCATATTAGTTCATGGCACGATCATTTCAAGAGCATTTCTAGGAGTTGTATTTCACATATAATCTACATTTTTAGTCATAGATCTTGCATGTTTTCATTGTAGATATGCATTTTTAGCACAATACCATTCTAGAACTCTCACTAAGATGCTAGTTTGAGAGCTATTTTAGCAGTTGTAGTTAGGGAAACATGAGACACTTGTAGAGATTACATTTTGATTATGCTAGGTCTAGTATAGTTCATCGTCAGTGTATTTGCATTCTTCACTAAAGTTTCATGAATACGCATTCTTACCATGTACAAAATGGTGCCCACCATGGGGCTAAACTAAAATCCTCTCTATTTTTCAAGTTTTTCAGTCTAATATTTCATTTCTAGTATAGATCTGTGTTTTTTTTGCTATTCTCTTGTGCAGATCTGATCAAATATAGGTTCTACAGTGTACAAGAGACCTCATATCAGCAAGAACAACATCCCAAAGTCTTCCCTGAGCATTGAAAGGTTAGATTTGAATCTTCTGATGCTTCTACACTCTGTTTCAATGTTTCTGAGAGATAATTTAATGCTTATGAACTCTATTTTAATGCATTTAATCTTCTTGTAGCACATATACATTGTTTTGTAATGTGTTTGCATAGTTTTGTAATGCATTTGCATATTTTTATAGTGCTTTTGAGGAGTTTTGTAACACATTTAATGATTTTTGTGAAGCATATGAAGCATATTATAGCATTTTTTATTTTCTTATAGCTCATTTTCATGATAGAATAATGCATATAAGGTTTCCTGTAATACATATGAGCATTTCTGTAGCACACCTAGTAAAAATTGCAGTTTTCTAAATCTTTCTAGATTCGAATATCTTTTGCTTACAAGCCCCTTCTACATTAACGAACAAGCCTTCAGATTGTAAACAATGCACAATAGGAATAAGGATTCTTATAAATGCACTTAGCCTTTGTTAGCTTCAAATCAGGTAGGTGGACCTTGGCTCTCATTAATTAAAAGTGTGGCATTTCCAAGTTTCAAACATAGCTTAATAAGAACGTTCAATCTTGTTGATCTGATAAAGAAGTAGGCCTATGCTCTCAACTCCTTTGAGTTTATTAGAATGCTTGAACTTCTATAAAGATCGGTCATAGTTGAATGAGGAAAGAACCCACACATAGTCTAATTAGGAGCCCCCCGGTCTTCAATAGTATAGGGACTGGAAATTAAATCTTTGTATTTGTCATGTTTGGGGAGCCAAAATAGTATGGATATGCTCTCACTCTTCTTGAGTGATCAAATTCCTAGACCTTTTTATGACTTCCATTTCTCACTTTTCACTAGGTAGGATAATCTAGCCATAGAAGGGCTACCTCCCGAGTTGCCTTAGTAGGGCCAGTGAGAGGGATTGCCCCCCAATCTTGTATTCCTAATCGAATGCAAGCCACCTATGTTTGAAACATAGCCTTCCTCTAGTAGTCCCACAAGGAATTGTGCCAAACCTCCTTGGTGTTGGTGGGAAGCTCTTTGTCACAAGAGAGGTAAATTTGAACACAGTTGGAATACTAAGACCCACTTGTTATTGGCCTTAGATAACCTTGATAGGAAGCCATTTTTTTTTCCATTTTCTAGGTGCATGCAATTTTTCATTTTGTTCTAATCTCACTACTATTGTGCTTGGAAGTGCTTTAAAATTTAATAATGAACACCAATACGGATCACAAACCTTCTAGAATGACAAACCTCAAACTGGTATCCAGAAACCAAGTCTAAGACAAAGACATTGTTGAACAATCCTTAATGTAGTGCATATACTACATAAAAAAATGCTTCTAAACATTCCTATAACACTTTTGATCTCTGTTATGATGCATACACCTATAGGACAATGCATGTGAGACTTAAAACAATGCATCTGATTCAAGAAATGACACATATGAAAGTTAAAATAATGCATCTAAGCATTTAAATTCCTCATATGCAAAAAGAAATAATGCATTTGATTACTAAAAAAAATGCATTAATTGACCATTCCTGTGATGCATTTAAACAAAATAAATAATAAAGGCTATCTGTGTGCATGATAATCACGAACAAATGATAAATTTGGATCCCCTTTTCCTTGCTGGTATTTAATAAAACTTGAGAATTTCTTTATTTGACCGAAGACATCTTTTGAAACAAGCAAAACTACATCATCATCAACCCAATAGTTACCATTACCTCACTTTGCACATCAAGCCAAGAATTTTTAGAGACACACATACATTCCCTTTACCTAACTTTGTGAAAGTGAGCCTTATCCTATCAACACTGGAAAACACCTTGTCTAATCTAGCTTGTTGCTACAAACAAATCACGGTCAACGAAAACTTTTATTTTTTGAAAAATGCCTAAAAACTAAAAGAATCCAACTCACCTTTCATGCCACCATGCAAAATAGGTGTACCAATAAAACTAAAATGGTTGCCTGTATGAGTGAGTACTAGGATAGCAAGTAGAACCATCAAATGCATAGAACCTCTAAATCTCCTCAAATCTACTACAACAATGGATTGCACACAGAACAAAGTTACTCCTGAGTCACCCTTATTCGATCAAAATTTAGAATACCTAGCCACAATGGGTTCATGCCATGCCTGGGATGACAAAAGTATTGAATCTAAAATCGAAGATTTTTAGCAAAATCCCAAACTTGTCAATATCATGGAAAAGATATTGGAAAGACACAAAGAACATTACATATTCACATTAGCACAACAAGGTGCAAAATTTCCATCTGAATTTGATGTAACCAATCTGAAATGAGATGAAGAAGAGTCACCTTTAGACGTAGTCACACAAAAATTGCAAGACTTATAACTAGAAATGGAAAAGATGAAAAGAGGAAAAACACCACTTGTAGAGTTTAGTCTCGAAAAGGTGTGTCCCCTACCATTCGATAAAAGCATTACCTTCACACCTTTTCCTTCAAATGTGCAGATACCAAAATATGATAAATATTTTGGCATCTCAAATCCACAAGATCACCTTAGGAAATTCTATATACTTCATATGGAATTTTTCAATGACACAACATACCTAATGCGTCTATTTCCTAGGAGCCTCAAGGGGGCAAGGCATGGAGTGGTTCTCCAAATTACCCTCTAATATTAAAACCTTTGATCAATTGGCCTTCATTTTTATCACCCAATATTCCTATAACATTGAAAGAGAAGTTACAATGATTGATTTATGTAACACAAAAAAACTCCTGGGTGAATCATTCAAGGCCTTCCTACAATGGTGGAGGCACATGTTTTCCAAATATCATAGAGACATACCGAATAAAGAGAAGACATATATCTTCATCAACAGTCTCTCAAAGCCAATGAATTATTGGCTCTAACTCCAAGGGCCTAATTTTTTTAAAACCACCTAAGAAAATGCAGCTAAGGTGGAAGAAATCTTGGTAAACAATGACATAATTAAATTATCCAAAGATGGTAAAGGTTTCTCCAACAATTCCACACAGACACACAATTCCTCTTATTGGTCCACTGATAGACAAAAATCGTGGTGGAAAAACAATAAAAAAAACACCGCAAACAATGGGGTAGTTGAAGCCAATCATGTCAAAACTCAAACTCAAGCCCCTTTAAATCAATTGGGTCTCATTATCACACCTCAACAAAATAATTCCTGCCCATTTTATCAATGTAACACAAAGACCCCCTCTACATCTAATCAACAAGTTTCTTACAATCAAGCTCCTCTACCATGAAGATATCAGTCTTCTGATATACCTAAGGAGCATACACCCATAGGGGTGTCCTATAAGAGTGCTTTACAAATGCTCTTGGCCAATGACCTCATTGTGTTACCCGAGGCTAAACCATATGAACCCCAAGTCAAGCCAAAATGGTGGAATGAGAAACAAATTTGTGCCTATCATCACAATTGGGGGCACCTAACAAACAATTGTTTCACCCTTACGGGGGTCATCAAAAAATTAATAAATGATGGAACCATTGAAGTAAACAATCTCAACAATAATGAAGACCATATAGCCTTCAAGAACCCCTTCACGAGTCATGAAAAGGGGGAGTCTTCCAAGACCAATCAAAACATGCCTCCTCAAACCAAGGTTATAAATTATGCACACCACTATGATAATACCATTGGCATGATTTTTGAATTTGATGACATTGTAAATGTCATCATAATTAAAGATAAAAATAAAAAAAATCCTCAAACGTCGTCACCCAAGGTCAAGCCTCCAAAATTATCCTACCCAAACTTGTGACACATCCTAACCAAGTAGCTCCAAGTTCCTCCATGCCCAAGTAAAACTTGGTTAACCAATTACTTAAGACTCTGGCCCACATCTCCATTTTCAAACTATTGTGAATCTCCCCAGAGCATAAAGAGATACTCACCAAAGCTTTATTGCCAAATGACCTAGATGTGAGTAGATTTCAAAACATGGTCAGCAATCTAGTTACCCCTTACTGTGTGTCTTTTTCAACTCAAGATGACACGTCTGTCATCTAGCCACAAAATTCTCCTTTGCACATTGAAGTATTCATCCATAGGAGCCAAGTTAAGAGAGCATTGGTCGATGTTGGGGTTGGCCTCAATATTTGCACACTTAGTTTAGTGAAAGCCCTCAAGTACATAGAGGATGCTATTGACCCAAGAAAAATGATTACCATCAAGGCTTATGATGATGAAGAAAGATCCTCCAAAGGCATGGTCATATTACCAATCAGAGTAGGACTGGTTGTGAAAGAAACTGTCTGTCAGGTCTTAGACCTACAATTAACTTATAACATCCTATTGGGAAGACCATGGATTCATGACATGCAAGTCATTCCCTCCACCTACCACCAGTGCCTTAAATTTCCTTACATGGGTCAAGAGGTGACCATACCCAGAGATCAACACTTTGTCCAGTATTGTAACTCACTTGTCCCTCATAACAGAGAAGAAGCTGACACACCGACAGATGACATCAGCCAGTCCATAGCTATAGGCACTTCACACTCTACTAAGTAAATGAGCAACTACTCATCAACATCAACTAAGGGTAAAGAGAAAGTGGTTTGTTCAAGTTCTTCCACTCCTTCACCGCCATCATCATCAAAAGATCCTAAACAACTACACTATGAAGAAATGGATAAACTGATGAAATAATTTGATAGAAAGTGTAAGTTGCACCATAAAGGGGTAGGTGAGTACTTAGTCTCCCTATTTGATCCCCCACTTTCTCCGAGCTCTCATGGAAAACTACCACCACCAAGCCATATCATGCGCATTTTATCAAAGCAAGTGGCACACCTCCAAACTCAGTGGAAGACATCAGTCAATAGAACATTGACATCTTCTCCCACCTACACAGGAAAGGCTTTGACATAATGAAAAAGATGGGATACATGGGAGATGGTCCCTTAGGGAAAAGGAAAGGCATCATCGAACCTATAATGGCATAATTCAGGTCCAATAAGTCTAAAATAGGGGTAGGGTATGATGGACAAGACAAGGCGCGAACCTCTTCCAAAGCTCGCCCAAAGCATAACGATCCTTCCTCATCTACCTTGGTGTGGGTACCCAAACAAAAGGACAATTATACCTTGGCAACAATTGATATCATAAATGAGAATTTATCCCTCTCAAATTCACATTCCGTGAAAGACCCACCCATAAATACCTCCAATAAAAATGACAATGATGATTCCGCTAAATGGGAATTTAAGTCACTATCTAAGGAATCTCTCCATGATAAAGAATGTGATGTTGTCCACACACCCACCCCTGATAGTTTAGCTAGACAAAGAATAAATCATGGTTTTATTATTAATCACTTTCCCCAGTCCATCCCGAACTCATTAACTGGGATACAACTGAGCCTCATCACCTCCCTCATTTTGACACTAACTGTGAAGTTTTTATCTACCTTAATGTGGTTGAACCATCTCATCAATGAAGAATGGAAGAAGAGCATATGGTCAGGTTGGGTATCAATCACCTCAGTCACACTAGAGTAGGGCAAGCATCCCACAACCTTATTGACCACCACTAAGTTGTGGCTAATCTTGATAAAAACATAGAGGGTCAGTGCAAGAAGTTGGGTCTCACTTTTGGCCAAAAAGTGGAAGTGTTTTTCTTGTTTTTAAAATTTTTTGTCAATTGATGTCAAAATTTGAGGTATTTGGAGATTGAATATTAAAAAACTCCAAAAATAAAATTTTTAGTGTTCGGAATCTAGTTTTTGAATATGTAATTTATTTTTGTACCCATATGATAGATTTTTTTGGCATGGATCTTTAAAAACCACTTTTTCAAAATGTCTATTTCAGGACCATACCATGCTCGTGTACGGACACCATAATTTGACACAAATAAATGAATTTTCACAAATCCTTTTAAAGGGAGTTACCTAATACACCTAAGATTCATTACAATATTTTTCTTTAATTTTTTATTGAATAATTTTTTTCAATTATAAATTATTAATTGGCTATAAAGGTAAATTTTAAAACCTCTCGTGTACGGACCACATAATTTGATCAAAATCTCACTTTTTTCAAAATTTTTTTTTAACATCAAAAGAATTATATGTAGATTGATGACATAAATTAGTTTAAGAAAAATTATAAAATAAAAAAGTTATTAAAGTTTTAATGAATGTCACTTTTCAGCGTTTAGGAGATAGTTTTGATTAATAAATAATGAAAAAATAGAAAATAAACTAATAACACTATAAAATTTACATTTTTTAAATAAAAATAGTAAGACCTATAATGGGTTTTTGTCTCATCAAAAAATTCAATGAGAACGACTATAAAAAACTTACGACAATACTAGAAATTGTCGATTTTGCCTTAGAAAAAAAGGATCATAAAGGCATGGCTTGGTGGGACCAAGCCTATGCCATGCCTTTCCCCAAGGCAAAACCCCATGCAAAAGTCTAGAGCCATACCAAATTCCCACTCATGTCTCAAGAATCGGGCACCCGATTTGTAACTCAAAAATTGAGTGCTTGATTGCTTTCAACCGTTGTATCCAACTGTTTAAAAATTGGGTATCCAATTCTTTTTAAAATCGGGTAGCCAATTTATAAATGAGTACCAAATTTTTAAAGAATCGGGTGCCCGATTTTTAAGAAATCGGGTACCCATTTCTAATGTACCCGTTGGGCCCCAAAAGCTGCCCCACAGACCGAGTTTCAATGATTGAAATGATTGAATAATAGTTTCAATCTGCAACAATGAATTTTTTCATGCTTATTCTATTTTCTTGTCTTCTTATACATTTTGCAAGCTACTAATTCAAATTCAAAATTGGTGCAAACATGGGATCAAAACAATGAAGAAAGAAGAAAGCAAAAGTTCTGACAGATGAGGAGATTGCAGCAAATAAAGAGAATGAAGCATGACATCAATGAGAGAGAAGACAAAGAATTAGAGACTTGAACAATGTTTTAAAGGAGAAAGACATTGAGGATACCACGATGGATGAAGAGGTCAAAGAAGAGAACCCAATACAAGAAAATTCAGGTGCACATTCTAATCATGCATTTAATACAGGTGTGTCTCCAAACCCTCAAATTTTCTCTTGTGATGAAATTGGTGATTTTTTAGAAGCAAGTTATGATTTAAATGATTTAGATTTTCTTCATGAGAAGCAATTGTCAAACGATCATGCACAAAACACTCCAATTGAAATGCCTGCCCCAAAAGAAATACCAAGAAAATTTGAAAATGATATTCAAATCCCAAATAACAGTGAAAATAGTAAAGTGTCTGAAAATAAAAATTGCGTGAATGTAGACATAGAAACACCAACTACTGAACAAACATGTCAGGATGATAGTAAAGTGTCTAAACATAATTTTTATATTCCTAATGATGTGTTAGATAATCTTGAGGGATTGGTTTCATGGAGACAAATTAGGACACATGCTAATAGATTGTATAGGCATTTTTTTTATAATAAGAAATTTGGGTTTCAATGTTAGCGAATGTTGCAACTAATTAAAATGTCTAAAATGCCAAAAGTAATGAGAAGGTTGGGAATGTATGCAAAACCGAAGAATAAAAATGTGTCTTTAAAACAAGTTGTATCCATTGTTGCTAGTTCCTTTGATGTTATTGTAAAGAGAAGTCGGTCTAAAGATAAGAATGCAGCACGACGAGCAATAACAATAGTTTTAGTTAACAAATCAACATCTGACAAAAGATTGATTAGCAACATAAGTGGATATCTTAATGTGAATCGTAAGACTTTAGAAAGAGCTATAAAGAGAAGGGTTAACTTTGAATGTGATCCAACAAATATTTTATGGACTTCTAGTGGTAGACTCCTGAGATCTGATATGAAACTTACTAGTGAAGTCAAAAGTTTGATTGAAATTTTTTGGCATGATAATACAAGAGTATCACCTAATTCAAGAGATGTTCTTAAATTGAGAATTGGGTCAAAAATACGTGATCCACATCCTAAAAACCTTTTGGACATGACTCAAACTGAATTGTTTAAAAAAAATTTAGATGGTAAGGTATTAAATATTACCATTAGTCAAAGATCTTTTGAAAAATGTAAACCATGGTATGTAAAGATTAACCAGGAAAGAATCACATGTTGTTGTAAAACTCATATTCAATTTTGTTACCATTATGATGTATTTTGATCTATACATGGTACCATGCATAGTTATGAAATGTTGCAAGAATGTGGTATAAAAATACCACCTCAAACTATAAAAGATTTCATATCAGGTTTGTCTTGTAAGCCACCTAATGATCAATACTTTCTTTTCAATGCATGGCTTTCTAGTACATGTGATATGTGTGGCAATCTTTCTTTGTTAGATGAATGTTTGCATGAAAATGCTTTGACTACTTTTGGACAAAAATTAGTTGAGGTAAAAAGATTCAAAACTATTGAATATCCATTGAAGGATGGGAAGATTGGAAGAAGGTGTGATCTAGTTATAGATAAAGTTAGTTGTCATGCATTTGTGGATGAGTTTAAGAGTGTGATCATACCAAAATATGTTAAACACTCTCAATATTCTAGATGGCTTGATGGACAATTTCACATATGTAAGAATACATTTTCAATTGGTACTATACTTTCAGTTGTTGACTTTGCAGAGAACTACATGCTTGCACCACAAGAAGAGGTACAACCACAATATTACAATTCAGTGCAAGTATCAATTTATGTTCATATAGTTTATAGGCATGCACCTGATAGTATAGAGGAGGATCAATTTTTTTTGAGAGAGTTCCATTTTTATTTAAGTGATAATAAACTCCATTCATCTGAGTTTGTCCAATATTGTTTCAAGGTCTTTTATGATAATTTAAAAGAGAGACAAATTCAAATGACACAACATTGGATATGGTCAGATAATTGTACAAGATAATTCAAGAATTCTAGAATGTTCTATTGGTTGAGTAGGACACATAGGAAAACTAACATCCAACATGTGTGGAGTTTTTTTGAGGCTGGACATGGTAAAGGAGAACATGATGGTGCTAGTGCATGCATGAAGAGAGCCCTTAGTAGAGAGAAATTAAAATTTGAGGAAAAAGCTAAATTCAAAAATGCACATGAGATTGTCGAATGGTGTAAAAAATATTTATACATGGGATCAAGTCAGAACTCTACAATCAAATGTTTCTTCTACCTAGTTGAAGAAAATAATATCCCTTCAAGATATGATTGTGATACAATTAGTGGGTCAGCTAAATGGCATTCATTTAGGAGTTTAGATTCTAACACTTGGACTATATGGACCAGGGAGCTTGCTTGTTTTTGTCAATTTTTTCTTGCAGGTGAATGGGAAGAATGTGAGAATACAGAATGGGTTGAAGATTGGCAACAAATATCATTAGCACCTATTGACACACATTTTGAAGATGATATAGTAAATGAAGGCCAAAATATTACTTTTGCATCAGAAGACTATGATCGTATTTCAGACCTCATAGAACCTGGTATGCACAATTTAATTAGATTTTTTTGTGATCTCATGCTTCAATTTATATAATTTGCATATGTACACTCATGTGATTAAAGTGTTTCTATGCTTTATCTTATCTTGTAGGACATGTTTATGCTATTATTGCACTAGTGATAATGATGAACAAACTGAGTATTGGCTAGCTAGATGTGTGGAACCTAAGAAAAAATTGACATGTCATCAAGTAGACGATGATGGTTTTGAGTATCCAATTGGGTCTATCGTTGTAGCTGGCACTTGGCTACATAGATACCTAACAAGAAGAAATGGTTTGCCAACATTTGAAGACTACCAAATCGAAAAGAAGGATTTACACTATTATCATTTGGTTTATGCAACAAATATCAAATTAGAAAGATACAAAGGGAGACCCGCCAATAAGGTATTATGGAAAATTTCAATGGATGAGCACAAGACAATCATAGGTGCATTGCAAAAGAGAGAGGATGTAGATGGTATAGTGGGATGACTACATTTAAATCAAAAACATGTAAGTTTTTTCATTATTGTATTATTTTTATATATATGTACTTATATAATTTAATTACATGTATGTTTGTGTTGTCAATATCAATTTAGAGAACTTATATACCTCTTATTCAGGTCTCAATTACAATTTATGCAAATTTAAATGTTAAAGTGGATCGAACATCAACATCTTGTGCAATTTCACATAGTAAGTACATACAAATTACACATATATTTACATAGTTCAGATACCTTGAATATTAATTTATTTTTTTATTAACATGTGTGTTTTTGTTTTACATTTTTATTTTATAGGACCTCATTTGAAGAGATGTGTTGAACCAATTTTATGTTTTGAGTTCATTGAACTATAAATATATCATTGACATTGTCTTACATATATTGTGAAATATGTTGTACAATCTAATTCAAAAATGAGAGTTTACTTCTATTTGAAAGTTAAAGGTATGCATTTGATAAATTATAAATTAATTGTCAATTTAAGTAATGACCTCCTATTTTTTTCCATTACTTTTACATTCAAGCATGTTTAAATTAATGTTTGGTTGAAGTTTCAAATTACTATTGATTGTAATATTAAAAACAAGTCACTTGCACATGATAATTTAAAGATCATTACTCATTGTATTGATTATATGTTAGATCAGTACTCATTGTATTCATTGTATTGATTATATCTTACATTACCAAACAACACATTAAGTTCACTTATGATACATTGTTAGGTACGTTATCCATACATGTGTGTCTTAAGGGGACATGGGAGTCCTAATAGGTCATAATAATTTCTATACATTTTAATAAGTCTTAATATGTGTACTAGCACATAATAGGTATTATTAGGTGATAACGAGTCTTACATTACCAAACAACAAATTAAGACCACTTATGATACATTGTTAGGTACGTTATCCATACATGTGTGTCTTAAGGGGACATGGGAGTCCTAATAGGTCATTATGTCTATTATAGGTTATGATAGGTATTCATATGTTTACTACCACATAATAAGTCTTATTAGGTGATAATGAGTCATACATTACCAAAAAACACATTAAGATCACTTATGATACATTGTTAGGTATGTTATCCATACATGTGTGTCTTAAGGGGACATAGGAGTCCTAATAGGTCATTATGTCTGTTATAGGTTATGATAGGTATTCATATGTTTACTACCACATAATAGGTCTTATTAGGTGATAATGAGTCTTAAATTACCAAACAACACATTAAGATCACTTATGATACATTGTTAGGTACGTTATCAATACATTTTTTAATCTAGTAGGTCAATTTTATTTGTATGAAACTCAATGCATAAATTTTATGTGATATTTATCCAATAATGCTCTATAGGTAGTTAAAATTATTGTTCATCTTGCATATATACTTACAAAATGTGTCATATGTTCATGAATAAAATATGTCAGAATAAAGAAAATGGTTTGAATATACTTAAAACATGGCAAAACATAATAATATATACTACATACACAAGCATGATAAGAAGTTGTAAAAAAATAGTACATGGTCTAACATACATCATAACATGATCTATGGAGTGAAACAATACATGGTCTAACATACAATTTTAACTATCCTAACACAAAGTGTATACATCATAAAAAATATACATCATAAAAACACAATCTACAGGCACCAACAAGACCTAATCTATCTGATTGAATGTCCTCTTTACTCTATGCGAAGAGGACTCAGATAGATCATCATGTGTAATATGAGCCGTCTCATCATGTTGGACACCCTATGAGGTAGATGGATCACCCTATGTAACATGAGGCACGTCTCATCATGTGCATGCTTAATTGAAATGGGTCTCAAAATCTAGCTTGCAAATAAATTAAATATTCACTACATAATAAAATAAATACCACATGAGATGGGTGTCCCTCAATAATGGGAGGAGGCACACTGTCAAAATTACCAAATTTAGCAGTGGTGAGGTCCTGTAATTTACAATACATACATTTTTGAAATTTGATATTAGAGCATAATGAACTATACATTATGTACATAAATCACAATACTGACCTCAAATGATGATGTAGGTACCTCCATCTAGCTAATTCCTATGCTCTTAGCAACACTCATGCTGACATATTCCTAAAATTATGGATACATAAACATTTAGTCAAAATTAAATATACATGAATAATTACAAAGTACATAATTTGTACACTACATTTTTTATACACTATAAATTTAACATGTATATATAGTATATATATCATACCTGAGTGGTAGCCAATGTCACAGATGTGTCTATAGGTATGCTAGCACGATAATCATAAGATGGAGTCAAAAATAGACTATACCGAGGCCTGTATGGATGAGTATGATATGGCTCTTGTTCGTAAAATCAAAACACATAAATATATATACATGTGAGTAAAAATTGTTCAAATTATAAGTTAATAATAATGTACATACATAAAAATAATACAAATTATTTGTTTTCAGTCAAAAGTTCATACCACATGTATTTGAGGTTGTGCCTCAGTGGTAACTGGAGTAGGACTTATACTAACATCAATCTGTGTAGATGCAGACAATCCCTAAAAAATCAAATAAAAATAACATATGAGCACATGTTATTAAATTTAAATTTTACTATACATTTTTATAGTGTAATTCAAAGTGCATACCATATAAGGGATGCCAACATCTGTAGGTCTCGAAAAAAGACTATACTGCCTCCTAGGAGGAACAATATCATCCATCCTTTGTTATTTCAAAAGTACAAATTAATATAGTTAATATAATTACACATGTATGTAGAAAGTAAATAATTATGTGTACTTTATATTTATATTAAAATTAAAATTTTACCTACTGCTCTTGATTCTCTCCAGGCTCTCCCTATTGCATGACGTCAACAAATGATGACATGTCTATCTTGTCACTACCATCACCATGGGCAGCGTATACATCATCATCAAAATCTACACCCTCATCATAATGGCCATTGTGTGCTACACCAGGATTGCTATGGGGGCCTGTGCATATGCCTCCACAGCAAGTACAAACATGTCCAAGTGGAGGAGCATGTACTGCCTACATCTACTGCTGTACTAAATTTCTCGAAAGGGCACTCAAATGGGTAAAAATAGACAAAACTGCTTGATGATGGTGAGGAGCAGGCACAACAAGCACAGGAAGAGGTACAAGGGGCTCAGCTCGCCTGTGGTTTCTTGTTCTATCACTTAGCTTTTCCCCAGGCCTATCCTGAGGCATCCCTCTACCAACCCCCTGAAATGCTTTCATATCAAAATAGTTGGGTTTCAAACCCAACTCAAACTTAGCCCATAAATTCCTAAGGAAGTACATGGGCACCTCATGGTTAGTTTCTTATCACTATTTTCTTCACCCATCTTAGGGTTTACAAAATAATGTTGAAAATTCCCTTTACCTATATGTAGGTTATAAACCTCTCTATATGATAAGCCGTCAAAGTAGAAGGAACGCATGCTTTCCCTCCATGATCTAAATGAATCAATGTCTAAATCAAAATGATGGATGGATTCAATCATGCCTTGCATGCTATCTACAAGATGTAGTAGGTGAGGGGGGGTGCCTCTCATGTCAGATAGACTCTATATCATGCATGAGGTCATTGATGTTATGCCTCATGGTCTCGCAGAGCTCATTTGCAGTGGGTGGTGGAGGTGTGGGTGGAGGTGGAGGTGGAGGTGGAGGTGGAGATGGAGATGGAGGGGGTGGAGGCAGGGGTATGGGAGGGGGAGGGGGTGGCGGCGGGTCCATCAAATATAATCTGCATATGTTTTTAAACAACATAAAATATTAAACATGACAAAAATACATCACAACATAAAACATGACAAAATTACTATTTAATAAAATTTAAATCTAAAATTTATCAACTAGATCTATATAAATGCGCATATCTTTATTAAAATCATATCAATTAAATAAATAAAGTTAAACACTTAAGTCAAATTAAACATTAAATATTGAATTTTTAAGTCTAATCATAAAATAATAGTCCAAAAAAATATATCTAGGTTAGTCCAAAGTTTCTTTTCTTAAAACAGGAGCCTCCAAGCTAATTTTTCTTTCATGTACACTTATTTTGTGACATTAGGGGATTGTATGAACTCATTATGGATTATATGTTCATCTCAGGATGAAACAAAGTTAAGATTATGACAAGGTTATGGTTTACAATTTTGTTATGTTAATGGTT
The DNA here is from genome assembly GCA_028749045.1 of Cupressus sempervirens. Lineage (NCBI taxonomy): Eukaryota > Viridiplantae > Streptophyta > Pinopsida > Cupressales > Cupressaceae > Cupressus > Cupressus sempervirens. Next base: position 521,642,345 of record CM053789.1, read on the forward strand.
TTCATGATGGCTAAGCTTAAGATTATTAGAATGATTATGATCCTTTAATGTTAGGGAACTTACCTAGGATTATGGTTTTAGTTAGAACTATATTTAGGTTTCAAATATTTATTATGGTCCTATTGTTTATAAGATATATAATAGATGGCGTTAGGATGAGAGTTAAGGTTACAATTAGAATGAAAGCTTAGAGATAGAATTATGATTTGATTAAAAAATAGTTATGATTGTAGTTTGAATCCTAAATATTATCCGCTTTTTAATGCAAACTATAAGTGTAGATCATGTCAGGTAATGAACTAATACATGTGAACCCTATCCCTAACCATATAATAATCCTAATTCTAATAATAATCCATAATTCATTACCTTATGAAGCTTTGGCTATCCATTTTATTGCCAGAGTAATCCCTTGAACTTTCTTAAAGTTTTCATTCCAACTTACTAATCTCCTTTCTTTATGTGAACTACTCTTGCTAGCACGATTCTTCATATTTCCTTTTCCATGTGACCATAAAATGTTCCTAATAGATTTATATAGAAGACCAAACTGATTTAAATAAAATGAGCAGGAAGAAGAGAAACTTAAACCCAATATGAGGAGAGAATCTTTTAACATACTTGAATTCTACCAACCAAAGTGAGATAATTAGAGTTCCAGTTGTTGAGTTTTCCAAGGATCTTCTTGTTGATATAAAGACACATTTCATTTATATGTTAGGGTTTACTACAAATAGAATCCCTAGGTAACTAACCACTTAATTATGAAATCTCCATCCAATACCATATTTACTACACAAGGTAGGGGACTCAATATTTAGCCCCGATAAGATAGATGTAGAGACATCAATTTTACTACTCGATACAAAGAAAAGAGGTTAATAATAATAGTTATATATGTTTAGGGTTTTATTGTACATAACTATATGGTTAGGTTGAGATTATAGTTTAAACAATGAATTTAGGTCAAGGTTATATGGTTCAAGGTCGAGGTTATATTTATTTGTAAAATTACATGTTTAAACAATGAGTTTACATCTAATCTAAGCATTCAACATTGTAATAAATACATAAATTAAATACATTTCAAAACATCTAAAATAATAATTTTTTAAATAAACATTTAAGAAACTATATTTTAATTAACAAATACAAAAATTTAAACATCTACTCATTAACAATGTAAATTTACAATTTTACGTATAGTAAAAATGAAAAAAATAATAAATTAACATACATATTAAATTGAAAATTGAAAAAAAAGGAGTAAAATAGTACAAAACATATTAAAATACCTGGTATATCAAAAACTAGCAGCAAGAGGGTGGTCAGTAGGGCTGAAAATCGGGCTCCCATATGCGTCTCTAATCGGACTCCCATTTTTGAGGTCATGAAAATGAGTTCAAAAATACAAAAAAATGGGGTTAAATAAAGTCTTCCAAATCGGGTACCCGGTTTTTAAAAGTAATTGGGCACCCGATATTTGAGCACCTCAGGCACCCAATTTTTGAAATTTGGCTCGGGTGCTCGAAGCTTAATTTTAGAAACAAGTACCTGATTTTTTAAAAATCGGGTACCCATTTTTGAGAAGTACAATTCTGCGGATCTGACTTTCGTAGAATTGCGACCCAACTTCTTGTGATCACCCTAGAAACAAATAGAAGTGATGCATCCCAAGGTGAAAACCCAACCATGGCACCCGCGGATGGGGTAATTGATACCTTACCTGAACATTCTGAGGAGCGATCTTCTATTTTGATTGAGCTGACAGAACTAGTCAACATCGGCATAGAACAAGATCCAAAGGTCATTTATTTGGCACAGTCCTTGAACCTAGAACAAAGGAAGGCATTCATTGAATTCTTCAAAGAAAGATAGATAAAATTCACATGGTCTTATATAGACATGCTTGGTTTAGACCTGACTTTAATCCTCCACCATCTTAACATTTCTCTAGAGGTCAAGCGAGTAAAATAAAAACTTAGAAAGATGCATCCCCATATAGCCTTGTTAATGAAAGTAGAATTGGAAAAATTAATTAGTATCAATTTCATCTAGCCCCTAGCACATGCATCATGGATCTCCAACATTGTCCCCATATCAAAGAAGAATGGTAGGATATGCATTTGTATCGACTTCTGGGATTTAAACAAAGCATGCCCTAAAGATGACTTTCCACTCCCTAATATCGATACCATTGTTGATCTCACAACAAGTCATTCCATGTTTTCACTCATGGATGGGTTTTCAGGGTATAATCAAATCAAAATAGCACTAGAAGATCAAGAGAACTTTTACTTGTGCATGGGGCACATTTTGTTGGAATGTAATGCCCTTTGGGTTAAAGAATGTTGGGGCTACCTACCAATGGGCCATGACCACTATCTTTCACAATATGATGCATATCTTCATGGAAGATTATGTGGATGACATTCTTGCCAAATCCCATAGTCAAGAAGAACATCTTCCCATACTGGCCAAAATATTCACCCACCTAGAAACATTCAAGGTTAGGCTCAATCCCAAGAAATGTGCTTTTGGCATCAAGTCAGGCAAGCTCTTAGGATACATTGTCTTAGCCAAAGGGATAGAAGTTGACCCCGAGAGGGTACAAGCCATAATTAGTATGCAACCTCCAAAGAACCTGAATCAATTATGCTCTCTTCAAGGTAGGCTTCAATCAATTCGTTGGTTCATTTCTCAGTTGGTAGAAAAGTGTATACCTTTCACACATTTGCTAAATAAAGACATAAATTTTAAGTGGGATGATCAGTGTTAGAAGGATTTTGAAATGCTTAAAACATATTTGATGAATCTGCCTATATTGGTACCTCTGGTATCACACAAACCATTACTATTGTATATTTCTATAATGGATAAGTCAATCGGAGCCCTCTAGGCACAAGAAAATGACCAAGGAAAAGAATGAGCCATTTACTACATCAGTCGTACCTTGGTCAACTATGAGATTAATTACTCTTTCATTGAAAATGCTTACCTAGCCATAGTTTTTGCTTTAAAAAAGCTACGTCATTATCTCCTAACACACAAAATCAAGCTCATCTCTAAAATTGATCCTCTCAAATATCTTCTCAGCAAGACAACATTAACGGGTAGACTAGCTAAATGGGTGATCATCCTAAGCAAATTTTACATTGAGTATGTTGATAGGAAGGCAATAAAAGGATAGGCCATTGCTAATCAATTGGTAGATGCACCTATAGAAAGTTCCAATCCTATCTTAGTTGACTTCCCTGATATGCACATCCTTCAAATAGAGTGAGTAACATGGATATTTTATTTTGATGGTTCCTACACACACCATGGGTTGGGCACCAATATTTTTTTCATCATGCCACTTGGTATTACCATCCCTAAATCTTACAAACTACTTTTCCCTTGCACTGAAAACATGGCCATATGAAGCTTTAGTCTTGGGTCTCAAGCTAGCTTTGGAATGGAAACTGATGGCCCTAGAAGTTTATGGAGACTCCCAGTTAATCATCAACCAAGTTACTGATACTTATTAGACAAAAGATGAAAAATTATTGCCTTATAAACATATAGTTGATACACTCAAGGCATTTTTTGTTTACATTACTTTCAAACAAATTCAAAAAGAAAGGAACAAAGCAGCAGCTACTATGGCCACCTTGGCTTCCTTACTTCAGCTCCCAAAACAACACGAGCAATATGAGTTCCTAGTGGAAGAGGTGCTTCAACCCACATTTACTCAACCTGATTCCCTTATTATTTGCCACCTAAACACTCCTGATTCCCTTTGGTACAGTCCCATTATCACTTACCTCCATGATAACACCATTCCATCTAACCTCTCACATAACCAAAAATGAAATTTCATTGGCCAAGCCTCCCATTATAGCTTGGTGGCTGATACACTATATAGGAAAGGTCTTGATAGTAATTTATTTAGATGTCTCAAAAAGGATGAGGCTAGAGTCGCTATATAGGATGTCCATGCAGGGATTTGTGGGTCACACTCTAGTGGGTTCACATTAGCAAAGAAGATTCTTAGAATGGGCTATTTTTGGCTAACCATGGAAAAGCTTTCTATTGATTATGTCAAAACTTGCAAAAAATGTCAAATCCATGGTAACCTTGTTCATGCACCAGCCCAAGAGCTAAACCCTTTGGCCACATCATGGCCTTTTTATTAGTAGGGTTTTGATTTTATTGGAGCCATCCACCCACCCTCCTCCAACGGGCATAAATGGATTATCATCGCTACCGAATACTTCACCAAGTGGGTCGAGGCGGCACCACTTGCTGACTCTATGGGAAAATAGATCTCCTCTTTTATTCTCAACCATATCATTTGTCAGTTTAGAATATGTTACGCCATTCTCAGAGATAATGCCTTGTACTTTAAAAATCAAATAATTGATGAATTATGTGAAAATTTTCACATTATACAACATTCTTCATGAATTTATTATCCCTAAGGCAATGGTCAAGCAAAGGCTACCAACAAATCCATCATCAACATCCTCAAAAGAACCATAAATGATATTGGTAGGGATTGGCATTTATAGTTGAACCCTGCCCTTTGGGCCTATAGGACAAGTGTTAGGATGCTTATAGGTATGACACCCTTCTCTTTGGTTTACGACTATGAAGCTATTCTCCCTTTAGAGGTTGAGATCCCATCCTTGAGAGTTACTCTTCAAGATGTCTTATTAGATGAGGATTATAGAGTGGCCTATCTAGAATAGCTAGATTTGTTAGAGGAACATCAGTGTACAACACATGAACATCTCAAAGTGTATTAGAATAGATTGTCAAGGCATTACAACAAAAAAGTCAAATCTCGTATCTTTTAGATTGGTGACCTAGTGCTTAGAGGAAACCCTAAGAACTAAGCAACAAGGGAAAAGAAAGGGAAATGGGAGGCCAACTGGATTTGTCCTTACCTTATCACAGAATCCTTTGGGACTGGTACTTATAGACTTTCAGATTGTGATGGTACATAATTAGCAAAACCTATCAATAGCATCCATCTCAAATGGTTTTATGTCTAAAAGCTTTAAGAAACACATCAAAAATAACAAAAAATCAAAAAACATCAAAAATACAAAAAAAAATAAAAAATACTAAAAAAAAAAGGTACAAAAGAAGTGGGAACACCACCTCTGGTTTGAAAAGGGGCAAGAGATAGCACTTTTGGACTTCCCTAAACAACACAAGGCCTTGAATGTTGAAAAATAGTCATGACAACCCTCAAGCAACTATCTTTGGACATATTTTGCTTGTTTCAAGTATTGCCGAGTTAATTTCACACATACCCAATTGAGAAACACTTGTGGGTTATAGTCCTGAGGTCTTTTGGCATCAAATGTGGTTCATAGCAGCAAAAATAACCAGTATGATAGCAACAATAGAGCAAGGGAAACATAGCTCATAATAGTAATAAAATAACAATAACAAGAGCAAATCAAAGCCCTTTTCCTTGATTGAATGTACACAATAGTGGAGACAGCTAGTATGACAGAAACAACAAAGAGCACAACAAATTTAGCAGGAAAATCAATGCACATCTCCACTATCCACCTTAGCCAATGATCTCCAATATTTATTTCAGCTCTCAGTCAACCCACTTGGTGTCGTAAACTCCCTTAATTGCCTCTTTAGGTACCTCACATGGTCCTGGTTACCCCTGTATTCCACCAAATCTCACTCACATCCTCCGTTTCACCCCCATAGACCCAAAAATCATCCAAAATTACCAAAAAAATTCAAAAATTGAAAAAAAAACCAAAAAATTCAAAAATTGACAAAAATTGACAAAAATTACCAAAAAAATTTGAAAATTGCCTAAAATTATCAAAAAAATTAAAAAATTTCCAAAAATTATCAGAAAAATTCAAAAATCATTTTAAAATAGTAAAAAAATTCACAACTAGCCTAAAGCATTCAAAAAGGGGTCAATAATTGCTAAACATAGCCGTGAAAGCTCGAAACATTAACAACACCCCAAAATTCCTATCAATTCTTGTCTCACTTTAGCTCCATTAGGCTATACAATAGGACATTAGATATTTGAACCCAACATGCTTTGTTGATATAAGAAGTAGCGTGGTAATGTCCTGAAACATTTCACGGGACTTTGGAAAATCTGGCATAATGTAGATAGTGCAAGAGGTGCGCCTGTTTCCCTCCTCTTGTCAAGAGCAACAATTCCCCATGGATCATTAATCTTATTTAAGTTGTAATGGCCACAATTAGTCTAGCCCCCTTCAACAAATATGCCAATGCTATCTTGCAAGCCTAGATATCCATCAGACTCTTTCATCATCACTTAACCAGAGGCACAGAATAAGTAAGCGTAAGCATGTGAGCTTGGCTTCACCCTTTAGCACCATTTTAGGTCCAAAGCGCCTTTTTAGGCCCCTCTAGCACCATTTTCCAGATCCACGCATCCTTTTCGGACCCCTCGAGTGCCTTTTTTAAGGCCCAAGTGTCCTTTTTGGACCCCTTTGATGCCTTTTTCAAGGCCCAAGTGTCCTTTTTAGATCCCTCCAACACCTTTTTAGGCCCCTCAAATGCCTTTTCCAAGGCCCTAGTGTCCTTTTTGGACTCCTCTAGTGCCTTTTTAGGCCCAAAGTGTCTTTTTTTAGGCCCAGAGCACCTTTTTAGGCCCCTCAAATGCCTTTTCCAAGGCCCCAGTGTCTTTTTTGGACTCCTCCAATGCCATTTTAGGCCCTCAAATGCCTTTTTATGCCCCTTAAACAACTTTTTCAGCCCAAACACCTTTTTTATAGGCTCCATTTTGCCATTTTTCAAGACCCTCGATGTCTTTTGGGTCCCCAACATGCCTTTCTTGAGTTAAAGCATGCTTTCAAGGCCTTGTTTCGCCTACTTGAGATCCAAGTGTCCTCTTTTGGGCCCCAATCGCCTTTTCATAGGCCTCAAGAATGTTTGTCTTGTCACACACGTAGAGAAACATCCCCACATTGGCCTTATTACTATTTTTAATGGCTCTCCATATACACACAAACATTCTTGCTTACCAGTCATAGTTATCCTCACTCTATGGATGGTATTGTTCCCATTTTTACAAGAGTTAAACCATTCCAACATTTATCACTAAAGCACAAAAACATCCAAATATTTATCAAACATCCCAAAAACATTTAAATATTTGACAAAACCACAAAAACATCCAAATCTATTTCAAAAATACCAAAAATACACATGACAATGCATTGCATTCAACATCAGTTGCCACAATAGCTAACACAAACTTTTTTTTTCCTATGACAACATTAATTGCATTACATCCCAATAGTGTCTAGTGGATTCTGGCCTCCCAAGTCTAGTGGATTATTTATTCTAGCCTCCCAGGGGAGGTGGCACAATAAGGTGTTTGATCAATAGTGTCTCTTCTAGCCTAGCTCCAGATGAAGAAGCTTTGTGTCAACCCCCTACGTGTCCATACCACATCCATAGGAATTGGAAACCTTCCACTGCATAATTGTGTGTTTAACAGATGTGTAAATTCTTTATCTATAAACTACATCTCTCGTCGGTCCTCATGAGAGAATACCTGATAATAACATCCCATCCAATAAGTAGTTTCCTAGTGTACCTTTTTCATCTGGTGCATTTCCACGAACACATTCTCCACCAAATTGCTTACCCCCTATGTAGTGATCACTTGTTGGGCTGCATCTCACTCCTATTTCAGTTATCATTCACCAACACTCCACGTCCACTTTTGCATTGCCCAAATGCTGCTACAATTGCCTCATGTTCCCCTCACTTAATGCTAACCATTCCTACAACTTCAATGCCATGGAGTTTGCCTTCAAAATCACCTCCCTAAACAACTCAAACTGTGATTGCAATAACACTAGCTCATTCTGTGTGCTCTCCAAACCCACCTACGCCATCTTCATCAATTCTTGCAACTGCTCAGCCCTTGATTGTTTGGCCCACATTCCTACACTACTTCCCTCTGCTCGTGCATGTTCTACACATAACTCCATCTCTAGCAATTGCACTCATGCCCACTATGCATCTACCATCACCTACAGTCATTTTGCCTCTATCTGTGCCCCATCCTCTTGAGCCTTTTTCATCAATCCTAGCAAAAATGCGACCTCCTATTTTGCGTTCTCTACTTATACTCTCTATAGCTAACAGTTTTCATAATTCTTCCATGTCTTGTGATGATTGATCTTTGTCTTCCACCTCTAGCTATGGCTCCCCCACATTTACACCACTCATTCCCTCTTTTGTTGAACCTTGTCCCAACATCTCGAGGCCAATCCACTACTATGTTGCACTCATTACTTCACCACCACTAACACCCCCCACATCCTTCGTAGTTTCTCCCATAGACTATTTAGGAGAGTTTATTTCCCCCATTTCCACCTCTATTCCTGACATACTCTTCATCTTCTCAGATAGAGTATCCTCCACATGCATCATTGGCCTGTCATCTACTACCACTTGCAATGCCTATTGCATTTCAGTCTTAGATAACATCATTAAAGCTAACAAGGGCATTTCTTCTACCTCCATCCCCACATCTATAGGTTGTGCTGGCCCTTGTCCTGGCTAGCTTGTCTCACCCAAATCCAAAGCTAATGCTTGGACTTCTGATTGATCCACCCACTCCTTGGAAGTTTTCCTAACATGTTTTTCTCTTTGCCCTTGTCTCATCCACCTTCCCTAGTTAGCATCACCCTCCCACTGTGACTAATCTAGAGAGCCTGACATACTTTCACTTGCATAATTCCCACAACTTCTCACTATCTCCAATAATTGCATTCTACTCCTCACTTCACCTTGATTCATTTCCATACTATTTACCTCCTTATAGCTGTCATTCACCCAATCTCCATTCTATACTAGTCTTCCATGTATCCGCTCTCCACATTCTACTGCACTAGTACCCGGTACACCTGACCCTTAGTTTTGACATTTAGCCACCTAAAATTTTGTTGATGCACATCGACCACCAAATTCTACTGCTAAATCACCGCTGACACATCCCACGCCTTCCCATCTGCCTAGTACAACAAGTTACTCCTTGGTAGACCTAAACAAAAAAATAACTCAATGCTATTGCACACAATTGGAAGCACACCTAGTTCACACATAATGGTTTTCTATGCTATTATGTGCTTTTAGTACCTCAATGATGTGGTCAACTAGAGGTACCGGGATGAAGTCATGATTTATTATTATCAGTGGTTTTTCACTGTTTAACTCCTATTTTGGTTTTGCACATTACTAGTGTCCACTTATAAGAGCCTCCTCTTGGATGGAACACCATGTGTACCTCAACCAATTTTATGTGCTAACTTAGGTGTGGTATTTTATTTGACATGTGATTGGTTGACATGCTTGTTTTTATTATTCTATGGCTATAGCTTCTATTTCTTAGTGATTGTCATGTTTTTCTTGTACATTGTTCATCTTTGCTGGTACTTCTCAATGTGACAAAGTATTCATATCACTATAGCTAAGCTAGTGGTGGTTGTACTTGGTCACTTTTATCACATGCTCTATGATGACAATTAGTTTGCATCTCTTTAAAAAAGTGGCAGTTAGTTGCATTCATTTAATTTTCATTCTTCATCTTGGTTTCCTTGCAAAACAAATGGTTGGCACATAAATTAGGATACAATTCACCAATATTATTCAACAACTTCACGACTGATTATCAACAACACAGACAACAACATCAACCTCAAAGAAAGCTTTTGAGCACTCAATTATCATGGACTTTGTTTCTTCATCCCATCCATGCCAGCACTATACTTCATGAATTCACCATTTCATTCCCCTCATTGCATTATGTGGCCTTTGACTCTCCATCACTTTTTGTCACTCTCAGATTGTACCACCTCATCTACTACCTTGTGTGGCTTTTGAATTGCAAATAATTTCATCTAACCACCTTCCATTTTATCTACTTCATTACATTGTCTTTTATCATCTTCCATCTCCTTCATTTTTCTGTCTCATCCATTCATTACGTGGCTTTTGAATCTGAAAATTTGACACTCCACCTCAAAGCCTTAGAATATCAAACAATTTCATTCCTTCCATTTTTCACCTTCACTTACACCTCATGTGTCATGTTACCTTTTATCATGTTTCCATTTATCTTTTCATCCCCTTTCATCCCAACCCTGCACTTTGACATTTCTTTCCATTTCATCATTCCATGTCATACTATCATATGTCATTTGGTTCCTTCAACATTTCATTACTTTAGTTCATTTCATCATATATCATTTTGTTCCATGGATCCTCCATTCCCTTTCATTGTTCATTTCATTACATTACATGTCATGTCATTTCATCCTGTTACCTATTTCAATCCATTATGTATCACATTTCATTTCATTTTCATTTCATTTCATTACATTTCATATCATATCATTTGATTTTATTTCATATCCTCTCATTTCCTTTCATTACATTTTCACTTATTATTTCATTTATTACATTTCATATCATTTCATTCCATTTCATTACATTTTCATTTTCATTTCATTTCATTACATATTCCTTTTCATTCCATTTCGTTATTTATCTCATTTCATTTCATAACATAATCTATTTCATTCTTCATTTCCTCTCATTTCATTTTCATTTTGTTCCCTATGTCAATCCATCACTCATCATTTCATTTTATTATATTTCATATCATATCATTTCACTTCATTACATTTTCATTTCATTAACTATCATGTCCTTCCTTATCATTTCATTTCATTTCATTACTCATCTCATTTCGTTTCGTATTTCAATTTCATTTCATTTCATTACATTATCACCTCTCATTTTATTTCATTATGTTATCAGCTCTCATCTCATTTCATTACATTATCACCTCTCATCTCATTTCATTTCATTTCAATACCCATTTCATTTTATTTCCTTACATGTTATCACATCTCATTTATTTGCATTAAATTTCATTTCATTCCATTACTCATTTTGTTTCATTACATTATTTATCATTTCATCACATCTCAGTTCATTTCATCACCTTACATATCATGTTATCACATCTCCTTTCATTTCACATCATTACATTCATATTACCACATCACGCTTTCATTACATCATCAGCAACATACCATCTATTCTAAATCATGATCCATCTACATTAATCATTCACACACACACACACACACACACACACACACACACACACACACACACACACACACACACACACACACACACACACACACACACACACACACACACACACACACACACACACATACACACATCTACATCCACTGCTACCATAGTCATCCATTCAAACCATCACATGCATACATAAGTCCATGATATAACAAGTGCACAAGTCTGAACATCAAAAAGCTCAAATATCTCATATATCAAAAAGATCAAATTATCCACATCAAAAGGTCATCAACATCAAAGGGTCCTCCTCATTGATGACATACATAATATGCCAATAAAATAAATACAAAAGCTCCACAAATCAATCCTATGTCACACTACATACATCATCTGTTGATTTCTAATTCAAAGGTCCCTAAACACCGGGGGCACTCATCCCATCTTGAACAATAAAACACCAAACAATGACATCAATTTTTCATCACAAGTGACTATCCTACATCAATCAAATCTCAACATCTAGCTATTTAGCTAATGGTTCTATCTTGAACCAATTTTTTGTCCTACTCTGTATCCTACAATGGACATGTTAGTTTTCCCTACTCTGTATCCTGAGGGGGGCACTTTTTCTATCTACCAACATTACTTGATTGATCCTACACATCACTTTGTGACTACACATTCCTTATCAACTGTTCTCATCAAATATTTTTAGAAATAAAATTGGAACATCCCTATTTTGCACATCCATTTTTCCAATTTCATTTTTGAGGGGGCAATATACCGAGGCATCAAAATTTTTCAAAATATCAAAAATGTCCTACCACAAACAAATTTTAAATATCAAATCAAACTAGGGCATCTAAGCTGGGGCATCAAAATTTCCTGAAAAAATGTCCTACCCCAGCCAAAATTTTCAAATATCAAGTCTACTAAAACCAGGATATCTAAGAAAAAATATCACAACACCAAATCAATATTGCAATCCAATCATCAAATCAAAAACAATAAAACCATCAAATCATCAATGATCAAACATCAAGCCATCAACAGACAGAGATCACGACAATGATGAAATGTCAGAATATCATCGAACAAACATTTAATCATCAAAATTTGGCCGAAAATTAGAAAATCAAGATAGTCTTTGAAGTAATATGCTTCACATATTAGCTCAAAGAGGGGCATTTGTAGACACCCAAAAATTGGCAAAGATCTAAATCATGCAATTCTAATCAATCAAGTCCAAATTAAAGAGAAAATCAAAAGAAACAAAACATACTTCCAAATAAAAATTCACATCAGGTCATTAATCACCTATCAAATCAACAAGACCTAAATCAAACTTTAAAAGAGGAAGAAAACAATTCAAATTCATAAAATGAAATTCAAAAAGGGAAGAAGAAAAAGATAGAGTGTTGAAAATTAATCATTTATTGAATCAATAAAATCATTTATCCTCACAAGACTGAAAATCTCCTTTTTACCATTTAAAAGAATTTGAAAAATCCTCTTATTATCCTCAAAACCAAGTCTGTTGGACTCTTCCTCCTGGCCTCTTATGAGATATTTTCAATTTCACTTTCACCCCTAGTTAAAAGTGAAAATCCTGGTTCTTACCCGAACCCCTTTCAAAACCCTATAAATAGGAGAAGAATCTAAGAGGCAAGGGACCCGAGTTTTTATGCATCTACACTATAGGCATATTTAGACTCATTGTTTTAGCATTTTCATTGTAGCAAGTTCATACTATTATTTAGCATCATTTAGCATCATTTATTGCTTATTAGTTCATGACATGATCATTTCAAGAGCATTTCTAGGAGTTTTATTTCACATATAATCTACATTTTTAGTCATAGATCTTGCATGTTTTCATTGTATATCTACATTTTTAGCACAATCCCATTCTAGAACTATCACTAAGATGCTGGTCTGAGAGCTATTTTAGTAGTTGTAGTTAGGAAAAGATGAGATGCTTGTAGAGATTACGTTCTGATGATGATATCTTGGGTCTAGTATAGTTCGCCATCAATCTATTTGCATTCTTCACTAAAGTTTCATGAATACGTGTTCTTACCATGTATAGGTACTAGTTATTTTTTTAGTTTTACTATCTAGTGTCCATTGGTGACTAGACATCCCACATGCTAAGATAGCCTATATGTTTGTAAATTTTATTGGGTAGTACCTGTTGGTGTTTGAAAATGTTGCAAGTTTTTAATTACCTCGACGAGAATATGACACATCTAGGGGCAGCTAACTCCCATCTTTAACATATCAATTTAGACACCAGGCCAACTATAAGGCTTTGACCCTTCTTCACTTTAGGCTCTACAAGACCTAAGCAGGTGAACCTTAGATTCAATTGATATGGTACTAGTGCAAAAACATATTCATTAATCTAACAAAGCAGATAACAACCCTTATATCTCCTAACACCTATGTAATGACATAGATCTACAGTAGCTAAATGCATATTCTATGACATTTACAAGCTGAGTGAGGGCATCCTATTTAGGTTCTATAACATGAAAGGGAAAAAATGTTTGATAAATAATATTGAATTCAACAAAACCTCAAATATGTAGCAGTAAGACCTAATGATCCTATAGCTGATCAGTGCCTTAACCATTGGGCAAATCCATGAATCAAAAACACACATATGGATATCTGAGACATATTCATATCTTCAAATACTTGATCTATCTATTTAACTTGTAAATAGACATCTATGCTCAATCTAAACTTCATTCTTACATGATATCCCAATCAGTAAGCTTGCAACCCTATTGATTTCCTTGAAGGATTTACATAACCCCTTGAGTTACAGGAAACAATGAAACAACATACAACCTTAAAGGAATGCAACTACAACCTAAGCTCTCTGTTCAAAGATTATAAAACATTGAAGACCATTGATAAAGGAGACAAGATTCAAGATGAAACTTAACCATCTATTCATTGTATTTATTTCCTTGAAATAACACATTCATATGCATGAAATAAAAACATAGAAAAACCTAATAGATTTGAACTATATGTATTAACCTTCCTAATGTTGTTCATATAAGAGAGAATATGCTAAAAGAAATGGTGTCTCAATATTGGGAATGCATCAAGACTAGAACCAAAACCTTGGTATCACAACAATGAAAATTTTTTCTCCAAAAAACTGGAACCAATGGTCTCACAGTGAAAAACTGGAACCTCTACAAAGAGAAAGAAAAAGAAAGATATAAGAAGGAGAAATTCCTGGATCTGATCAGGAGATGACAAGTGTCCCTTCAGAATTCCTTCCCAAGAAGCAAAAAAAGCCTCTCTCTAGTCTCCCTCTTCAACTGCCAGAATCAAAATCCCTTTATTTTACCTCCCAAAGGCATCAAATATCTCAAAAATTTGATTCATCATCATCTCAAAAGTAAAAATCAGTTCAATATTACTTCAAGAAGCCAATATAACCTTTTCCAGGTTGTTTTTTCCACATTTAGGCTTCAAAAGTTCTTGAAATCTGCCCTGTAACAAACTTTAATGCTCAATGATCAAATCCGCCTGTTATACTGCCAATGCCCCAGATTTTACAAATTGACCTACAGTATGAACTAGTGAATACCTGTGCATGATCTAACCTCATAATTAGAAAGTTCAACTCATTTTGATTTTGGTGGTATATTAGAGGGCCCATTTTCAATAAAAAATGCTCTAGTTATGCCCTTTTGAAGATTGGAGCTCTGTTCATGGCTTTGTATAGCACTTGAAAATTTCAAAAATTTATCACCTTTTCTATAGTTTGACTATACAAATATTTCAGACTTTTAAAAAGTTTGATGATTGGATGTTTAGGAGAACAATAAAATATTAAAATTTATGCCTTTTCAAATTTCTCTCCTTTTCTTGTTTGGGTCGAACTTAGTTTGGCCATCTCACCACATGTCATCACGTGATTGGCTTAGCCCTGTATAGCTGTCGAACCCCTCCAACTGGGTGCCACATGTCATCATGAGATTTGTCCACTTTGCCATCATAATAGTTCCATGTGTCATCTTCCTATTGTGATTCACTATGTCGCCATGGTTAACCATCATGGATCTTCCCTATGGTGAGGTAGCAATGATTGTCAGATCTTACACGTGTCAACATCTTGTTCTTCTAAGATATTTTCCTACCATGTCATCGTTGAGTCACCCTATACACACCACTAGCTGCCACTTGCCAATTTTTGGTTCATTGATCGCATTGGAAATGGGACCCAAATTGCATTATACATTTGCCATATTTTTGAGGTTTTTTGACAATTCTCTATGTCCCTAGCCATAAAACCTTGGATTTCTCGGCTAGCGAGGTGGTAAACCGCTGGATTTTTTGCCTTTTCCAGTGAGCTGAAATATGATGACATCCTCCTCCTTGATATGCATGTCTATTTAAAACTTTACCTGTCACCTCCAGCTCAACTTGTCATTTGGGTTAGGCCCACCAAGCGACTACTGCCTTTTCAAAAAGCATTGTCTCAAAGACAACTAATGAGGTGTGCATTGGTGTATTTAAATGAAAAGGGAACTCGTTGAGCAAACAATGTGGGATAAAAGTGTTTTAAAAATGCCTTCCCTATTTCTTGCATGTTTCTCCTTTTAAATGTGGATTCCTCTATCCTTTATATGTGAGCTCTTCTTATCTGGCAACTGCAGCTTCCTTCGTTTCAGCCACCCCCTTCTTTCTTGAAGGTGCCTCCTCCCATGCGAGTTGATCTCCCTCTCTTATCTAGCATAGACATCTGCTACTTTGTTTTCTATGGCAGCTTCTTTCATGCGCTAAAAACCTCTACATCTGGCATGAGTGCCTTACGCTCCTCTTCTAACAAAGTTTCTTGTATTTGAAAAGTCACCTTCCCTTCCTTGGCATAAGGTTTACTATATGATGTGTGGGCTTTCATTTTTAATGGAAGCTCTTTTTTGTTCACATGGCATCTCATACTTTGTTTGCACTTTCATTCTCAAAATATGTGCATACTTTTTTAAATGCATGGCTTGTGAACTGTAGATGCCACTATCTTCTAACAAGTCTTCTCTTTTCTTACTGGCATCCTTATTTTTCTACCCACTACCTTCTAATATTCATGCCTTTCTTTTGGTTATAGATGCTTCTCATTTTCCAAATTATCTTCATCATGGGTTCCTTTGAAATCAGATCAAAGTCCACGAAGAAGAACCCAGCTGGAGGGCATTGAAAACTAAGTCCATCATCCTTGTTGACTTGCGACTCTTCACCATGGTCAACCACTATGTTGATTCCCTTCTTGTCCTCAGGAAAGTCATCTTTTCTTCTACTCATGCATGGGGCTTGGCTTGAAACCATGCATGCAGACTCCTTCTTATCAAAGCGTGAGGCTGCTGGCATTCCATTTGAATACATTGCCCTCCTTTTGATGCCTCCATTTCCATTTAAAACATTGTGGCTTCCTCCTTATGCTTCTATCCCTACCTTTGCTATTCTTTCTTATGTGGTGATCCCTTTTATCTACTTGTTGACTAATGAAGATTAGACCAATCCGCTCAAATATTGTAGTGATAAATCAAAAGCATAACATTTAAAATGCTCAAGACTTTATTTATAATTTTTTTGAAATTGACTAAGAATACTTTAGAAGGAAAGAGATCATGGAGAAAGATGGCCCTTGTAATAATAAGAATGCATATGCTGGCGCAAGGTAACCATCTTGCAATGCTTGTGCTGATGTGACTACCTGTTTATAGGCATGGAGCTTCCTTTCCCTTTTCTTTTGCTCGATGGTTTATCCCTTGCCCATTAAGCTATGGCTTCTTGCTTGTACATGGTTGCTCTCTTTTTATGTGGTTACCTCTTCGTGGGTAGGTTTCCTGTTTTTTTTTTAAAAATGCACATGGACTGTCTTTGACCACAGTTTTGTGAATGAGAGGGCTTCAATTCAACATTGACTGCCTTTTTAAAATTCATTATGCTACATTCCCATTAATTTCAATAGTTTCTTTGGTGTTCTTTCCTTTTTCTTCCACTGGGTGCGCATACTCTGATGTTCCTTTATGAACATCTAGAACACAAATACTTGCCTTACTAGAATCTTTGCCTGTAGTCAGTACAATTGACTCCTCTTTAAAAGAGGCATCATTTGACCATCTCCAATATTCTCTATCATATCATTCTACAAACTAATCTCATCACTTCATATCTCTAAAAGTGGTTGAGCTCCTTGTTCATCCTCATTCTTAAATGGTGCATTGTCATTTCTCATTATGCTTATGCTCATGTTGATCATAAGGTTTAATTCATAGGTGTGCATAAAGGCTAGCTACTTGTATATTCAAGATACCCTTGCCTTCTTGTTCTTAGATGTCATTATGGTTCATATTCAATCACTTTAATTTATGTAAAACTTGGAGATATTTTGTTTTTGACTTCACAAACAGGGGTCCCAACAAATCTGCAAATGCTGACACTAGTAAAAGCTAGAAATTGCATTTGGAATTGCATTTGAAAATTGATCAAACAGATTCATCATGAACTAAAACTTGAAACATAACAAGTCTCTAACATCTACAATGCAACATAAAAGGAAATTCAACATTTTGGTCAACTAGGTCAAAGTTATAATATGTCAAACAGGGCTTTCCAAAATTCTGAACATTTCATATCAACATGACATTGAAAACTGACCAGCTTTGAGTGATTCAAAACCTAGGCAAACAGGCTCAAAATGACTCAAAATCTAAAAGATAGGTTCTCTAGTATGGGCAATAGACACTCTCAGAGTGACAAGTCATGAAACA
This sequence comes from Cupressus sempervirens, assembly GCA_028749045.1. NCBI lineage: Eukaryota > Viridiplantae > Streptophyta > Pinopsida > Cupressales > Cupressaceae > Cupressus > Cupressus sempervirens. The sequence goes on from CM053789.1 coordinate 521,660,281, forward strand.
TTTCTAGTTGTGAGATATTCAGTTGCAAACACGAGCTCCTATCACCTATTTGACACAAGTGAAAATGCAGATTTGGAATTTGCTTAAAACAAGACTTCATGAAATGATTCAAAATGTCAGTTTATCATCATGAAACAAGTAGACACACTAAATGGAAGGTGCTAGAAACATTAAACACCTAATGGGGCTCAAAATTATAGCTGGGTATGAATGCATTTAAAAGTGTTTACAAGGTTCAATTTCTTCAATAATGCTCAAAATTTGGGGTACAATTTTGAGTGACAACAGTGGCTCTGTCTGGGGATGCATGTCCCTTGTGGGCATGGTAATGATTCAGATCTCTAGAGGAAGTAGAGCACTCCCAAAACTTCAAAAAACTTCCCTCGAACAACTTTATTGAAAGCAAAAAACAACTACAACTACTATGTACACACGATGACCCTGGGCCACTGAACTTCAACAAAATCTTTTACCTCTATCATAAACTTGATTTTCATCTAAACACACATGAGGCAAACTAGAAATAACATTTATATTAGTCTTTCCAATTATATCAACATTCTGAAAGAACTCATTTGACAAAATTGAATCTAAACCTTGACTTTCATAATGCATATAAAAATTTGATTCACACTCCACAACTCACACATCATGAAAGTTCTGATCAGCATGCTAATATCTATCAAATTCAAACTGAAAATTCTCTTCAAAAAATGAATGATGCATGCTACTTGTCTCGAATATGAAGGCTTCATATTCAACATGGGGAAAGGGATCACACATACCTTGCAAATGTGTATCCTTGTGCATAGCTAGATTGCACTCAAATGAACACTCTGACTTGTACTCACACATGTCATCAATATTAGAATCTAAAACTAATCCATAATTTTCAAATGGTTCTCCACAGTCAACAAAAAAATCAGTTTTCACATTAGAAAGTTCATCATAAAAACCATTGCAAGGTGCAGACAAATTTTCAAAACCATCTCATCAAACACCTTATTATCCATATCATCAAATGCAACATCATAATCATATTCACTATCATACAGGGAAGAAGCACAATCTGACTTATCATAGCAGCATGATAAAGTATCATCATTAAGATCATCCTTAACTAAATCTAAACCATTTATGTGCTCTTCAAACAATGGATTAATAACTCCATGTAGTGATCCTTGTCGAACATCTTGACAAAAAATAAGTTGACCATCATCAGGATCTTCATCATACAAAATGTTAGTGTACATTTTAAAACTACTTCTTACACCACTGTCAAGAACACTTTCATCATGTGAAGAAAAAGAATCAGAATCATCATTTGAAGACACATCATTAACTCCATCAATGAAGCATGCAGAATATGAATCAAAATTGCTTTCATTGTCTTCTTTAAGATGATTCAAATATCTTGCAAACATATTATTATTTATATTACCAGTAGGTGCTGATGCATTGATCTTGGGATCACTCATGTACTGTTGATCACTACTAAATGCACCCTTGATACATTTATCCACACAACTGGTGAATGCATCCTTATAAACAATCCTTTTATCTTCATATTGTGTAGAAAAATTTTCTTCATAAGCTTCAACCTCAAGCTGACTTATATAACTTTTAACTAGAAATTCACTTTCAGATTTAAGAGAAGAATTCATACATTTACTCTCGTAAGAGTACTCACTTATGTCATTACAATATTCTTCCCAACTTGCATCTAATTCACATGAAGATGAACATACATTATGACTATCCTTTCTTTGACTCAAGTAAAAACTCTCATCATCAACTTCATATGACACTCTTGATAATACATCAGATCAACAACTTTATTATCATCACTTGAAACATGACTTTCAGGTTTTTCATACTCACATTGAGATGACTATCTTTCAAATTCAGATTTATTAACACTTTCAACATGATGTAATCTATGAATAAGATAAATCATTTCTTGCATATCCGACTGATCAAGTGAATCCATATTACCATCTACTCCTAAAACATTAGAAATATATGCACTTTGTTCTTTTGACTGAAACTGAGATGAATGTGAATTACATTCTTCATCCTGTGCTATCTCTTCATGGCATGTCAGATCAGCAACATCAAACTCATCGTCAAAGAGATAAATTTCAGCCTCCTCACTTGAATAAGACTAAGATTTAGGTGCAACAACCTCAAATTTTGAAATGTTAGTTACATCATCATACACATAATTATCATGAGAAGAACTTATTGCTATAACTAAACCTTGATTCATAAAATCCATACAATGCTGAAACCTATCAAAGTATGAGATACATCCTACTAATGTAGCATAAAAAAAATGTGTGTCTTCATTTGCAACTGGACTAACATTCCTTATACACACATTCTGATTTGGGATTAAAGTATCAACACTATTTTCATCCTTTCTTTTAGATACATTATACTGGCACATATTTTTAGCAAAATGACTTCTAGTCAATCCATATTTCAAATTATTTTCAATATCCCTAGCAGTCATAAAAACTTGATATATTGTTTGTGGTTCATTTTCTTGTCAAATGCATCAAATTAAATAGACAAACACATTTGATCATCAGTACTATAATTCTCAGGGATTTCATTCAAAGCTCTTGCAAATCTTATGTTAAATTGAGGGACAAGTTCATCACTCTCAATGTGAATTCTCAAAAAATTATCATAGGAATCAGATACGCTTACCCGCTTTCCAAATTGCTCCATGAAGGTGGAATGCAGCTCAACCCAAGATGAAATGAAATGTGCTGGTAGAAAAGAAAACTAGTCTCTAGCATTACCTTCTAATGTTTGAACAAATAGTTTCATGTGAACATCTTCATGAGAAATGTCATAGTCACCCATCAAATCACTGAACAACTCAACATGATGACTAGTTGAAACAATATGGTTCCCATTAAACTTAGGAAAACATTTTCTAATATCATTAGGAATGACATTTAGGAAACCATGAATACCATTGAAATTTAATGGCATATACCACTTGGTAGAAATAGATCTAGGAATTTCACTAATTGGCTACATAATAGATGGAATGAAACTTGAAATCCTTTAAAGATTTGAAACTCATTCACCCATATTCTAATTTGTAATTTGTAGCAGACCCACACAACTTTCTACCAGATGAACATTTCAAATACACTTCACAACTTTATACAACAAGATGAAACCGATCCAATGAATTGTATGGAATCTTTTAAACTATTCTCCTCTTCTTAGTACTAAAACTTCACTTGATCAAGAACACATATGTAGAAATCACTTTTATGGAAAATGAATCACATGAAAATATAAACTACCTCTAGTGTTGCTGCATGAAAACATTGATTTGCTTATTGGCCAAGGGTTGATCTCAAGTCCTTATACCACTGATCAAATCCTTACAGAGCCACCATCTCCTTGAGAAGAACTAAATGAAATCATTACTGTGATTCATTTTTATCTTTCAAAAAATCTTGTAACAACAAATCAAACAACACTTCAAAACTTATTGGTCAGAAATTCATATACTCTCTCTTCTTGTTTAAAATTGAACACAACATTCAGATCTACCTAGTTCAACTAAAAACTCTTGAAAAAAATTATATGTAACCAATCTACACTGGTACAAGGATCCTTTAGAGAGTTGCCACTCACAATTTTGACAAAGATTTAACACATGATTCATACATGACAAATCTGAACTAGATTGTCACTTTGCAGAATTTGCAAAATTTTAAAACACTTAGAAGAGAGGAACCACCATTAAACAATTCTAACTCTGATCTTACAACAATATTTTGCAAACCAAACCAATTGAATTGATTGAAAATAAAACTTAGTAAAACAATCTAGATTCAACCTTGAAATTACTTTTGCAAATGGATAAAAGCTTACTGGGGTGCATGAAACTTTAGGAAGGAAATAAGAAACACCTTCTGGTATATATTTGTTGTACCAATCTATTTCATGCTAGAGATTTTAGCTTCTTTTGTATGCACTCCCCAACAGAGTCACCATTTTGTTGGCTCTTGAATTAACAATGTTTTAATAACCAAGTATGCAAGAGAGGAATGCATCTATGGGCAGCTACCTCCAATAACGAACGCAATTCACCAAGAACTTGGTCCAACTATAAGGCTACACTCCTTCTGCACTTTAGGCTTTGTAAAACCTAGGCAGGTAAACCTCTTAAGATTTGATCATGTGACCAGTGCAATGAGCATAATTAGGATCTAGGATAATAGATGAAACCCCTAGATCTTCTATAATTAACCACGAAATCACAAGCATGAGATAGCTAAGAACATGACTCATTAAACTAGTAAGCTAAGTGTAGGTTAAACTTTGAATAACTTTCAACATGAAAGGGGAAGTGTTTGATTAATGATGTTGATTCAACAAAACCTCAAATATGCAATAGTATAACAAGTGATCTTATAACTGATCAGTGCCTAATCCATTGGGCAATTCAATGAATTCAAAACATACATTTGTGACATCAAGACATATTTCATATACCCAGACATTAGATCTATCTAATCACCTTGTGATTTAGACATCAATGTTCATTCAGATCTCATTCTCACAAAATATCCTTCTTAAGTAACTAGTAACCTTGTTAAACATATCAAGCATTTACTTTGCCCTTTGATCCAACATCAAAATACATCAAACATACAACCTGAAGGGGATGAAAATGGATCTCAGATCTTTGTTCCAAGACCACATAAGACTTATAGATTGCTGAGATAGGAGACAAGAACCAAAATGAAACTAGTGAAATTATTGCTCATATGTATTCATTTCCTTGAAACAATACAATCAAAGGCATGAAATTAAAACATGAAATAACCTAACAGATTTGAACTATATGTATTATCTCTACAACTGCTATTCACATGAGAGAATTATGCTAAAGAATGGTGTCACAGTATTGGAAATACATCAAGACTAGAACCAAAACTTGGTATCACAGTAATGTGCAAATTTTATCCAAAGAACTGGAAACAATGGTCACACAGTGAAAAACTCCAACCCTCACAATGAGAAAGAAAGAGAATCATATAGGAGGAGATGAACTCTTAGATCTGCTTTGTAATTGACATGTGTCCACTTGGAAAACCTCCTCAACAAGCTAAAAAACATCTCTCTACCTTCTCTTTGTAACTGTAAATCAAATCCTTTCATTTTACCTCTCAAAGGTATCAAATATCTTAGAAATTTTATTCACCATCATAACTAATTTTTGATGCCAAAGTGAATTCACGGTAAAAAGTGAAAATTAGTTCAATATAACCTCTAGAATGCAAGAAAAATGTTTAGAGTTGATTTTCTCCACATTCAAATCCCAACTAGCCTTTAGAACTACCCTCTAACAAATTGTGATGCTCAATGAAATCTCAACTAGCCTTTAGAACTACCCTCTAACAAATTGTGATGCTCAATGATCAGATCTGCCTGTTTTGTTGCCAATGCCCTAGATTTTACAAATTGACCTATAGCACAAACTAGTGAATACCTATGCATGATCTAACCTCATATTCAGAAATTTTGGCTTGTTCCAATTTTGGTGGTATATTGGAGTGCCCATTTTTTATAAAAAAAGCTCCAGTTATGCCCTTCTAAAGATTGGACCTCTATTCATGGCTTTGTATAGCACTTGAAAATTTCAAAAAATTATCCCCTTTTCTATAGTTTGACTATAAAATATTTTAGACTTTTATTAAAGAGTCTTTTGACTGCACGTTCAGGAGAACAATAAAATATTAAAATTTATGCCTTTTCAAATTTCTCTCCTTTTCCTATTCGGGTCAAACTTAGTTTGACCATCCTGCCACACATCATCATGTGATTGGCTCAGCCGTGTACAGTTGTCGAACCCCTCCAACTGGGTGCCACATGTCATCATGAGATTTTTCCACCTCACCATCATGTCAGTGCCATGTGTCATCTTCCTATTGTGATTTGCTATGTTGCCATGGTTAACCATCATGCATCTTCCCTATGGCAAGGCAGCGATGACCATTGGATCTTACACATGTTAGCATCTTGTTGTTCTAAGCTATTTTCCTGCCATGTCATCATTGAGTCATCGTGTACACACCGCTGGCTACCACTTGTCAATTTCTGGTTCATTGATTGCATTGGAAATGGGACCCATGATGCATTATATGTTTGCCATATTTCTGAGGTTTTCTAGCAATTCACTATGTCGCTAGCCAAAAAACCTTGGATTTTCCAGCTAGCGAGGTAGAGAGCTGCCAATTTTTTTGACTTTTTTGGCAAGCTTAAATATGATGCCATCATCCTCCTTGGTATACGTGTCTATTTAACACTTTACTTGTCACCTCTAGCTCAACATGTCATCTGGGTTGGGCCCACCAAGCAGCCACTGCCTTTTCAAAAAGCGTTGTCTCAAAGAAAACTAATGAGGTGTGCATTGGTGTATTTAAACGAAAAGAGAACCTGTAGAGCAAACAATGTGGGATGAAAGGGTTTAAAAAATGGCTTCCCTATTTCCTATGTGTTGCTCCTTTTAAATGTGGATTCCTTTGTCCTTTACATGGGAGCTCTTCTTATCTGGTAACTGTGGCTTCCTTTGTTTTAACCACCCCCTTCTTTCTTGAAAGTGCCTCCTCCCATGTGAGTCGAGCTCCCTCTCTTATCTTGCATAGACATCTGTTGCTTTGTTTTCTATGGCAGCTTCTTTCATGCGCTAAAAACCTCTACATCAAGCATGAGTGCCCTACGCTCCTCTTCTAACAAAGGTTCCTATATTTGAAAAGTCACCTTCCCTTCCTTGGCATGGGGTTTACTATATGATGCATGGGCTTTCATTTTTAACAACAACTCTCTTTTGTTCACATGGTGTCTCATACTTTGCATGGAATTTCATTCTCAAAATGTGTGCATACTTTTTAAAATGAGTGGCTTGTGAACTATAGATGCCACTATCTTCTAACAAGTCTACTCTTTTCTTACTAGCATCCTTGTTTTTCTACCTGCTGCCTCCTAATATTCATGCCTTTCTTTTGGTTATAGATGCTGCTCATCTTCCAAATTATCTTCATCATTGGTTCCTTTGAAATCAGATCAAAGTCCATGAAGAAGAACCCAACTGGAGAGCATTGAAAACTAAGTCCATCCTCCTTGTTGACTTGTGACTCTCCACCATGGTCAACCACTACGCTGATTTCCTTCTTTTCCTCATGCAAGTCATCTTTTCTTTTGCTCATGTAGGGGGCTTGGCTTGAAATCGTGCATGTAGACTCCTTCTTATCAAAGTGTGAGGCTGCTAGCATTCCATTTGAATACACTACCCTCCTTTTGATGCCTCCATTTCCATTTAAAACATTGCAGCTTCCTCCTTATGCCCCTATCCTTGCCTTTGCTATTCTTTCTTATGTGGCACTCCCTTTTATCTACTTGTTGACTAATGAAGATTAGACCAATCCACTCAGATATTGTAGTGATAAATCGAAAGCATAACATTTAAAATGCTCAAGACTTTATTTATAAATTTTTTGAAGTTGACTAAGAATACTTCAGAAGGAAAGCGATTATGGAGAGAGACGACCCCTATAATAATAAGAGTGCATATGCTGGTGCAAGGTAACCATCTTGCAATGCTTGTGCTAATGTGACTACTTATTTATAGGCATGGAGCTTCCTTTCCCTTTTCTTTTTCTCGATGGTTTCTCCCTTGTCCATTGACCTACAGCTTCTTGCTTGTACATGGTTGCTCTCCTATTATGGGTTGCCTCTTCGTGGGTAGGTTTCCTCTTTTTTTTTTTAAATGCACATGGATTGTCTTTAACCATAGTTTTGTGAATGAGAGGGCTTCGATTCAACATTGACTGCCTTTCTAAAATTCATTCTGCTACCTTCCCATTCATTTCAATAGCAGCTTTGGTGTTCTTTCCTTTTTCTTCCACTGGGTGCACATACTCTGATGTTCCTTTATGAACATCTAGAATACAAATACTTGCCTTACTAGAAACTTTGCCTATAGTCAGTACACTTGACTCCTCCTTAAAAGAGGCATCATTTGACCATCTCCAATATTCTTTGTCATATCATTCTACAAACTAATCTCAGCATTTCATATTTCTACAGGTGGTTGAGCTCCTTGGTCATCCCTATTCTTAAATGGTGCATTGTCATTTCTCATTATGCTTATGCTCATGCTGATCATAAGGTTCAATTCATAGGTGTGCATAAAGGCCAGTTGCTTGTATATTCAGGATTCCCTTGCCTTCCTGTTCTTAGATGTCATTATGGTTCATATTTAACCACTTTAATTTATGAAAAACTTGGAGATATTTTGTTTTTGACTTCATCATATTCTCGATCACTTATTATGCTTGCTTCCAGTTATCAATTGAACCTCTAGCTTTGCCTATTTTATAGCTCAACATGTAGATCCTCCCCACATCCATTCAATTTCGCATGACGATATGCATACCTTAGAAACTTTATAAAGTCAATGTCATTATAATCAATCCTTTTAAAACAACACTAATCCTTTCAAGTGTCATGAATTTGATGAAATTAGTTGGGCGCCAAAGTGGGTCTAGCTAAATTTTTTTTTTCTTTTTTAAACACCTGAATTGTCAAGCTGATTCACCAATAATCTCAAACTGATTAGAATCAAGTTTGACAACTGAACCATCAATTATAGCTCATTTATCACTTATCTATAAACTATCAACTTTGTGCCATGAGGTCCTTTGACTGGCCTTAAAAAACTAACCCAAACACCTGGCCAGGCTCTAAAAACTATCACACTAAATCTTTGTTCCAAAATCTTGCACCCTATCAAATTTTGTCTCATGAAGAATTCCTAGTCAAAAGATATTGACCATGAAATTTGCCTTCTCAAAAACACCTGCAAGTAAACACATTAGAAAGCAATAAACTGGGTTCAGATTTGGCTTTGAAGACTGGGCAAATCGATATTTGGGAGAACGAAAATTGGGGTGTTGATTGACTGTCATTAGGAGAATATGGATCTATGATTTGATCTCATGATGAATAACAAGACACAAATGGTGATCGGTCAAAGTGGGCTACTTGGGTTTTACAAACTAGAAACAATGGCAGAAAGCGATTTTTGCAAATGGAATTGACTTGTAAAAGTATGCAAATGGATTCGTCAAGACTTGAAAGCTGGCACACTTAAAGTATTTTCAAAGGAAAACACAATGGTACAATCCATTTTATCTTACCAATAATGGATTTCAAGATATGCCATCATGAACAGGGGTTATAATCAATCTGCTCCTTTTGACACCAGTAAAAAAATAGAAATTGCATTTGGAATCGCATTCAAAAACTGATCAAATGGATTCGTCATAACTTGCAACTTGAAACATAACAAGTCTTTGACCTCTAAAATGAAATGAAATAGGAAATTTAGCATTTGGGTCAATTGGGTCAAAATTATAACACCTCAAATAGGGCCTTCCAAAATTAGGTGTAAAGTGCATCAACATGAAAACAATAAACTACCAACTTTGAGGGATTCAAAACCTAGTCAAACGGGCTCAAAATGACTCAAAATCTGAAACATAGGTTCTCAAATATGGACATTAGACACTCCTAAAGCCATAAATAAGAAAGCATTTTTTGGTGTGAAATATTCAATCATAGACATAGCCTCCTGTTGTTGTTTGACACTTTTAAGTGAATGCAGATTTAGAATTTGCTTAAAACATGACTTCACGAAATGGCTTGGAACATCAATTTGAATTCATAGAATGAGTGAATAGGTTAAATAGAAGGTGTTAGAAACATTAAACACCTCAAGGGGCTTAGAGGTATAGCCGGGTACATATGCATTTAAAAGCATTTATAGGGTTTACTTTTCTTCAATAGTGCTCAAAATTTGGGCTACAATTTTGAGTGCCAAAAATGGCTCTATCTAGGGATGCATGTCCCTTGAAAACATGGCAAGGATTCAAATCTCTAGAAGAAGTAGACCACTACCAAAAACTTCAAAACTTCTATTGAACAACGTTATTGAAATCAGGGAAACAACTACTCCTACTATATACAAATAATGGCGCTGGGCCACCAAACTTTCTCACAACCTTTTACCTCTATCATAAACCTAATTTTCATCTAAACACACATGAGGTAAACTAGAAATAAAATTTATATCAATATTGCCAATCAGATCAACATTCTGAAACAACTCATTCAGAAAAACTGAATCTAAACCTTGACTTTCATAATGCATATAAAAATTTGATTCACACTCCACAACTCGCACATCATGAAATTTTTGATCAACATGCTTATAACTATCATACTCAGACTAAAAACTCTCTTCAACAAATGAATGATGCATGCTACCAGTCTTGAATATGAAGACCTCATATTCAACATGGGGAAAGGGATCACACATACCTTGCAAATGTGTATCCTTATGCATAGCCAGATTGCACTCAAATGAATACTCTGACTTGTACTCACACATCATCAATATCAGAATCTAAAACTAATCCATAATCTTCAAATGGTTCTCCACAATCAACAAATAGATCACTGTTCACATTAGAAAGTTCATCATAAAAATCATTACAAGGTGTAGGCAAATTTTCAATAACCATCTCATCGAACACCTTATTATCCATATCATCAAATGCAACATCATAATCATATTCACTGTCATACTGGGAAGAAACACAATTTGACTTATCATAGTAGCATGATAAAGTATCATCCTTAACTAAATTTGAAGAGTTTATGTGCTCTTCAAACAATGGATTAATAACTCCATGTAGTGATCCTTGTTGAACATCTTGAAAAAACATAAGCTGACCATCATCAGGATCTTCATCATACAAAATGTTAGTGTACATTTTAAAACTAGTTCTTACACCACTATCAAGCACACTTTCATCATGTGAAGAAAAAGAATCAAAATCATCATTTGAAGACACATCATTAACTCCATCAATGAAGCATGCATAATATGAATCAAAATTACTTTCATTATCTCTTTTAAGATGATTCAAATGTCTTGCAAACCTATCATTATTTATCTTACCAATAGGTGTTGATGCATTGATATTGGGATGACTCATGTACTATTGATCACTACTGAATGCACCCTTAAGACATTTATCCACACAATTGGTCAATCCGTCCTTATAAATAATCCTTTTATCTTCATGTTGTGTAGATAAATTTTCTTCATAAGCTTCAACATCAAGCTGACTTATGTAACTCTGAACTAGAAATTCACTTTCATATTTAAGAGAAGAATTCATACATTTACTCTCGTAAGAATACTCACTTATGTCATTACTTTCTTCTTCTCAACTTGCATCTGATTCAAATGAAGATGAACATACACTATGACTGTCCTCTCCTTGACTCAAGTAAAAACTCTCATCATTAGCTTCATATGACACCTCTTGATAATACATCAGATTAGAAACTTTATTATCATCGCTTGAAATAGGACTTTCATCTTCTTCATACTCACATTGAGATGACTATCTTTCAAATTCAAATTTAATAACACTTTCACCATGATGTAATCTATGAATAAGATAAATCATTTCTTGCATATCTAACTGATCAAGTGAATCCATATTACCATCTATTGCTAAAACATTAGAAATATATGCACTTTGTTCTTATGATTGAAACTGAGATGAATGTGACTTACATTCTTCATCCTATGCTATCTCTTCATGGCATGTCGGATCAACAACATCAAACTCATGATCAAAGAGATAACTTTCAGCCTCCTCACTTGCATAAGACTAAGATTTAGGTGCAACAACCTCAAATTTTGAAACATTAGTTACATCATCATACACATAATTATCATGAGAAGAACTTATTGTTGTAACTAAACCTTGATTCATAAAATACATACAATGCTGAAACCTATCAAAGTCTGAGATACATCCTACTGTTGTAGCATCAAAACATGTGTGTCTTCATTTGCAACTGGACTAACCTTCCTTATACACACATTCTGATTTGAATTTTCAATCTGATTATACATTACAATAAGGGTGTTGATATTCTAATTTGGGATTAAAGTATCAACACTATGTTTGTCCTTTCTTTTAGATACATTATATCGGCACATATTTTTAGCGAAATGAATTCTAGTCAATCCATATTTCAAATTATTTTCAATATCCCTAGTGGTCATAAAAGCCTGATATAATGTCTATGGTTCTTTATCCCTTAGTAGATAGTTCATTTTCTTGTCAAATGCATCAAAGTAAACAGACAAACACATTTGATCATCAGGTCTATAATTCTCAGGGATTTCATTCAAAACTCTCGTAAATCTAATGTTAAATTGAGGGATAAGTTCATCACTCTCAACGTGAATCCTCAAAAACTTATCATAGGAATACATATATTGTAAATGATATTTTCTGTCAACCCTTTCTACTATCTATTTCTAAATTGAATTGTAGTGCGACAGTCAAAAAATTTATATGATTTATTAAAGAGTACTCTAATTGAATGTAGAAGTTTGGATAACATGGAGATTTCCAAAAAGTTGGTGTGTTAGAGTGGATGGAGCTTTGGTTATGCAAGTTCATAAAGGTGGTCTTTGCAAAAAGATCAAGAATGATTTGGCATCCTATGCTATTCCCATTCATTGCATGGCCCATTGAATAAATCTAGCTTTTGGAATTGTCAGTAATTTTGGTCATGTAAGTAAAGTGGAATCTCTAATCAAAGAGATTTATCAATACTTTTGTCAAACTCCAAAATGAGTTTGGGAATTTCAACACTTTTCTGAAGGACTTACTGATGGGAGGAAGCTTCTTAAAGGAAATGATACTAGATGAATCTCTTTGGATGGACTGACGCATCGAGTATTTTCTAAATATCTGTCATTTCTTGGACTAATCCACTCTATATGAGGAAAATTCCCTCAACTATATTCAAGGCTAACTAATGTTAAGATACTCTTAACTTTAGCAACTATTCTCCCCATGCTACAAAATATGACAAATATTATTAAAAAGGTTCAACAAAGAGCTATGTACATTGTACAATATAATAAGCTACATAGAATGACATGTAATAGCCTAGATACTCTATATTGATTACTACCATTAGATGAATCAAAGTTTGCAAAGTGGATAGAAATCACAGATTTGAACAATCCTAGGAACTTTTTATATATTGGTTCAAATGATGAGATATGTTCTAGGGTATGTGGAGTTGACATACCAATGTAGTACTATACCCATGTCAACCCTGACTCTAACCCCAATAAAGCAAGAAGCAAAGTAGAATTAGAAATACAGAAGGTACTTTCACATGTTACAAGTGAAGACTTCAAGAAGATCAAAGATGTTGTGCTTGACTATGTCAAGCAAGTTTGCTACAATATTTCACCACAAATTAGATTCAAATTCCCTCTAGAGGAACTATTCAAAGAAATGTCTATTGTTTTTCCTTAATATTGGTCCCTAGACTGTCTGACTAATTTTCTAAGAAAGATGATGACTTTGATTCAACATTTTTACAAACCTAAAGTAATCAGTGGAGTAACTATAAATGAAATATTAAATGAATCTCAATGAAGAGATCAATCATATTCTTTTGCAAACATAATGAGAGAACAATATGATCTTATATGGAGAATCCAAATGAAGAGGGAGTGGTAACAAAGCTTTGGAAAAATCTTGGTTAGAGCAATTAGTTGAGAGATCGAATACCAGAATATTTCAAGCTTTACAATTTATGTTGGACAATGATATTGGGTTCAGTGGAGGATGAGAGAGTTTTAAGTACTTTGGGCTTCCTAAAGTCAAAGGTTAGAAACAAATTAGACAAAAATTTGGATAATTGTGTGAGGCTTTATAATTCTAGGTATGAGGTAGATAGTTTTCCTTATGACAGAGTTCTTGGCATTTGGAGAAACAAATGTGGAAGAAGAGGGATGGCCAACATTTCAAATCCAAGTGGCAATGGTTCATAACCTGATATTGGCAGAAATTAAGATGATTTTGACTTTGGCATGCATATTGACACTGATAGTGAATCTAAAGAAAACACAATGAACAATGAAATGTTATATGCAATAAATGAGGAGGATTATGATGATAGTGATGCTGAGCCAGTCCAGGCAGAGTGGCAAATATAGCAGCTTCTCAACTTCAAGTTCTAACTTCTACCTGAGTCAAGTAGTAGGTTAGTAGCTCTAATCTAAGACTCTATCTACTAATTAATTATGTTTGTAGAAGTTAATTTATAACCTTCATTCTCTATCTTTTTATAGATGTTTAATTTAAAAATATAGATGTTTAATTTTTTTAAAACATGTTGATGTTACAAACTGATATGTTGAGATTTTCATTGAAACTAGTTTTTATTTTTAGAGTCTACACATGTTGAGATTTTTATTGGTTGTATTTTTTAAACATGTTGAGATTTTCACTGATTGTATTTTTTAAACATATTAAAACTTGAGATTTTCATTAATTCTAGTTTTAATACAATAATACATGTTGAACTTGAGATTTTCATTCATTCTAGTTTTTAGACATTTTTACTTTTAGATTTTCATTGATTCTAGTTTCTTTAAGAAATTTTAACATAATGCATTTAATAGAATAATCTTTATTTAATAAAAATTGTATTATAATTTATAATTATAAATCAACTTGTAACATAATACATTTAACAATTACAAACAATTACAACCCTTTACAAATGACTCAATGTCAAATGACCTTGAATTCCCTTTGACAGATATAAGGGAGCAACAATAGTTCTAAGTCAATTTTTAATTGTATATATAATTAGATTATTACTACATAATACATTATGTGTGTACAATCACATTTCCAATTTGCCACATTTGCAATTGTACAATTTTTTCATGTAGGAGTAGGAATTTTTTTTCATCTACTCTATGTAGTAATAGTATGCCAGTTTCTGGCTATCCAACTATATTGATATGATGGCTCTTGATTCTTGTAACAATTAGCATTAAAAAAAGTTTAAAATAAATCCAAAGTTTGAAATTAAAGAGAAAAAAGTAAAAAAACAATTATAGTACTATCACTTACTAAGTTTTTACTTCTTAGTGCTTTCAGCTACGATTGTCATTGATAGCAATAGTAACATCTTGAGAAGATGACCCAACTCTAATGATGTTCTTTAGGGTGCTCTATTCTATATCATTTGAAAGCTCTTTTTTTTTGAGGTTGTAGCTAAATAGTTGTAACCTCATCAACAATGAATACTTCAAAGAGATATTTTTACATGAATCAAGGAATTTATCTATAACTGCATTCATTGTTGATAGTGGTTTGATGCAACTTTCAATTCTTTCTGGAGTGGTTTCCTCAGGCAAGTTTCCTAAATTAGAATTCATGATGTTGTGCAACTTTTTTTATGTAATCTTCAAATTCCCAATGAATTTTTTGTCTGAGTAAGATGGATTTGGTAATCCAACATTTAGCAAGTTTTGTATGTTGTGATTCATCTTCATCAAGTCTTTGGAAGCAGATTTGAGAGCTTCATCTATTTCAAGGAATCCCTATCACTAGATCTCTATACTTTATTCAAAATTTGTTTAGAATTTTTTTTTAAGGAATTGGTGAAGATACTTCTTTTACCCTCAACATTTTTTTTTACATTTTCAAAGACAAGTCTAAGATTGCTATTTAAATCAAGCCATTCAAACAAACTATCATTGTTCTTCATTATTTTGTCCCAATTTTCTTGTTTGATAAGATAAATCGTGTCTATTATAGTATCCTTGACATGATGGTCTTCAGATGTCATTATATTTTGTACAATTACATTCTCCATCTTTTTTTTCATTTTAGACATCTCTATTTCACTCTTTTTTATATTTCCTCTAGTTTCCCTTGCCAATTAGTTGCTCTCTTCCTTTCATCCTCCAATTTCTTCTTCAAATATTAGATTGTCTTTGTAGTAGTTATCTCTTTTTTTCTTCTCATCCTTGAGTTCCCTTTTCAAATCATGGATTGTCTTCACAATGGACTCATCCTTTTTCTTTTTATTGTCCAATTCCTTCTTTAAATCATGGAGTGTTTGAGTAGACTCCTCTTTCTTCATGTTTTCCAATTCCTTTTTCAAATCTAGGATTTTCTTTGCAGTTGACTCCTCTTTTTTCTTTGCATTCTCCAATTTCTTCTTCATATAGTGGATTGTGTTACTATTTATAGTAGCACTAGGCTATGTTTTCTTTTCATTCTCCAATTCCTTCTTCAAATCAAGGATTGTTTTTGCAATTAACTACTCTTTTTCTTCATATTTTTCAATTGCTTCTTCAAATTGTGGATTGTTTTTGCACTAGACTCCTCTTTTTTCTTCTCATTCCCCAATTCCTTCTACAAATTACCAGTTATCCCTATCTTAGACTCCTCTTTTTTCTTTTCATTCTCTAGTTCAATCTTCAAATTATTATTTTCCTTGACAACAGAGTCTAGGTCAGTTTTCAATTTATTGTGGACTTGTGCACTACTCTCTATAGACTTGAACAACTATGTAGTAGAGGCTTTTTCATGCTGAATTCATTTTTTTTAGTCATCCAATTCTTTAGTCAAAATTTTCAATTGTTCATTCATCTTTTCTTACTAGACAATTGCCTTTGTAGGAGAAGAATTCTTTATCCTGTTTTGCCATTATTTGAGCCTATTGTTTGTTGCTTTCTCCTTGGCCTTCACATTATCAAGATCTTCTTGTAACTTTTCTATTTTCTTTGTAAGCCTTTTGTTTTCCCTCTCTACTTTTAGAAGTGTAGAGTAGACCACGTTGTTGCTATCTTTTGATATATTGATTTTGTCAATATTTTTTACTTCTGAGAAATCCATTTGAAGACTAGTAACTTGTACATCATTATGATTTATTACATTTTCTGGTGGATTATTATATCTAGCTAGGGACATAATAGCCATGAAGTTCATCATTTTGGTGTTTGGATCATATGTTGGAAATATATTGTTAGTAGATCCTTGACATTCAACAACTACATCACTTTTCAAAGTCTTCATAATTTGCCCATTTCTTTTGTTTTTCTGATCAAAATTTGATGCAAATTTCTTCAAACTAAAATTTGGGTTTGCCGACACAATCAAGTTTTTGAAAGGTGAATTATCAATTGTATTAATGTATGCTCCTCCAACTCCAGTTAAACCTACTCCACCTAAAATTGTATTTTGAAGATTGCCAACATATTGAAGATGGGCATTCCAAATCCTGATGCTTTAGGACTATTTTTAGGATTTTGTAAAGAAGCTACTAGTGCATACATTTGTGAAGTAACCACTTACATTACTTGCATTGTAATTATCATAAATTTTTCTTTTTTGCACAAGGTTAATCATCCATGCTAGTGCTAGTGCCAGTGCTAGTGGGATCAACTACAACTAGATTTGAAGATTCAACAAATAATGTGTTGGGATGACCTTTAGAAGTAGAAGTATAAATTTTTTTCCCTTTCTAGATGAATCATATTCAATCTTATTAGAGAGTCTAATGATTGGTTTACTTCCTCTTTTAGGTGGGTCTGGTACTAGAACTGGATTCCAAATCCCTTCACCACTTGCACTAATGGGCCCTATACCTACATAACCCATTTTTTGTATCACAGTTGCCCCTTTACTATACATTTGTTTAATAGAATCACTCATTTGAAGATTAAGAATATGTCTACCCCTGGTTAACCCAAAATCCTAAATACCTTGAATGTCTCCATCAAACTTGAGGTTCTTTTTTCTTTAAATATCATTGTTACTGTAACTGCCAAAATCATATCATATAGTTGGATGTTCTTTATTCCAATAATTGCTGAAAAGTTCATCATCCTCAATTTCCTCAAAACCTATTGATATCTTTGGTTCACCCAAATTTTGCTTCATTTTCAAAAAATTAGTCATCTTAGTTCGACACCAAAATTTAGATGTGCATGCCTCTTTAATTTCTTTCGACGTAGACCTCTTAGAAGGTTACAATGTTTTCTTATAGAAATTCAAGTATATTAGAGGCTTTGATTTGTATGACTCTAATATGTGCAATGCTGTAATTTGGGATGACAATTCTTGCATTGAAATATTATTCTCTATTGCATGTTTCTCCATCTCTTTCTTAACCTCATCCCATAAATCCTTATTTTTTTAATTTTCTATCAATGGCATCTCCCGATGTTAATATTTTCTCATAGAGTTCCCATTGGAAACTAGTCTTATTTTTTATTATGTTCAATGGATCATAATTATAGTGACTGAAAAAATCAAAGCCAAAAAAAGTTACCAATTCATTTGCCACTTTGAAAGTCTTTCTCCCAAATGTGAGGCTTCCAATTGCAAAAGGCAAGGAAGGAAATATCATTTTCTTTTGTTATCCAGTGAAAATTTTATCTACACTCTCCTTCTACCATACATATTCTAGTGCAAAAACCTTTTATATAACATGCATTGAAAGTTTTCATGGTTCAACTGTTGAACCATAAAACTTTATGACAATGTACTCTTCCATGAAGAACCAGCCAGCCAATTGAATTTGACTTCCCAATTGAATGCAATATTTACAAGATATAAACAATCTAGGCATTGAAGTGCCTATGATTTTTTGGTAAATAGGTGCAAAAAATAATTCTACAAAATGGTTGTAGTTATTATTTTTAGCAGCCATCCTTATCTTATGTGTCCACTCATATATTGGACTTGGAGTCTCTAATTTCTTTTGGGTTTTCTCATCAAACTCATAGACCTAAATATCAAGCTTGTTGTTCTCTGCCTCAAATATTGGGCAATGCTTTGCTAAAAGAAGGTAGCACAAGTAACTTGTGAACCTAAATGTCTTTGTCTTTCTTGTAGTTGTACTTTGTTTAATCATTAGTAATTGTTGTTGCATAGATTCAACAATGTGCAGACCAAAATTATATCTTACATCTACCTTCTCAACTAATTGACCTCAACAATGGATATTATAAATCATTTCAAGAACACTAGCCCCCACTTCCTTGTTATTGTCTAATCCCAGACAAAATGATAACAAAGAAATAGTATTCTAAACTCATGGCACAAATATATAATATTGATAAGGAGGCTTATGGTCTATGTCCAGTGTAATTGTAACACTAGTAGACGACTTTGAGTTTATTAAACCCTTAATATATGAATCTTGAAAAACTCTTTCTAGTTTGTCATAAGCTTGTGCTAGTTTATCGAAGTCAATTTACTTGTTAAAGCTTTCTAATTTAAACCCTAGACTTAGGTCTAATAGAGTGGAAAATTCACTCTCAGTTATGGATAAAATTTCCTCCTAAGTGTTTTGGTTTATAATTGTCTTTCTATTTTCATCACAATTCTAAGTACATAGCATTACAATTTCAAGGCAAGGGAATACTTTAGGTACACCAAAGTTTGTTAATCCAATAACCAAAGCAACTAGTTTATTTGTATGTGCACAAATATTGTTGTTATATTTGTAATAATTTCTCCCCTTTTGTGGATCTTTCCACTTATTAAACAATGAATGTCTAATTCCCATGATTCTCAAATCTCTGTGAATAATGGGATAAAAAATATCATGACATTCATTGGTGAAACTTGGGGTTTGTAGCACTTTCCTGAGTTCTATAATGTCTTTCTTTTCCTTTATGCTTGCACTTTTACTTGAGATTTTTGACTTTGTTTTGTCCATGCCTACTACTAGTTATTACACAAAATTATTCTTCAAGTCCTATTTAGAAAAAAATGTGAAGTGTAAACCTAAGATAATAATAATCAAGATTTCTATTGCTACAAATTTCACTGAATTTTTTTTAAAAAATTTAAATACCTAGAATCATGAATCGAGATTCAATAATACTAGTGCTAGCAGATACTCAGATAATTGGTGTTGTCCTATGATACTCAAGTTTCACACTTACAATCTTAAGAACACAAAATGGAATTTAGTCAATCTTTGAAAAGTTAAAATTTGAAAATCATATCGTATCAAACTCTCGACTTGGAGAACTTTGAACTTCATACTCTAAAAACAAAAAAGGTTAATAGTTAAAAGTTAAAACATAAGTATTAAGTAATTAATGGTTTTAGGTACTTTACTAATGCTATGTACAATGTACATGTAAATGACATAAAGACTCAATAATGTACATAACTTTAATAATAAAAAGTAAAAATTTATTACATTAATATACATTTGAATTTTGAAATTTTTTCATTTTAAATAAATAAATTAATAAAAATCAAACTTAATAATTGATATAATTTTTGGGTCACTTTGTGGAATGCTATCATTGTTGTCAAGAGTCATCCAGAATCATGACACTTGTCAAGGATAGAGTCATGATTCTAGATTTTTCTTGACAACTACGATAGCATTCCCAAAATTTAGCCAAAATTCATCTTGGGCCGTTAGTCTATCTTTTACTTAACAATCGTGACATCGTCGAGTCAGGATTAAGTAATAAATTTTTAAAAAGAGAAAACATAATTATTATTAATATTAACTGAGTCTTAAGACTTAATCAAGATTTGCAATGACCAAACACGTGTTACACTTTTGGATGAATCTAGGCACATGGGAAAACATTCTCCAAATTAGTCTAAAATTCATTTCAAGCCTTTGATCTTTCTTTTAGTCAATGGCCAAGAGTCAGGAGCTAAACATAACTATAACTTATAAGAAAGAATCTTCGACTACATGTGTCCCGATTTTAGGTAGAAATATAATTTAACTTCAATCTTTTAAAATTTGGCCCAAAATAGAGCCATAGTCATTGATTTATTTTTCATTGAATGGTCTAGATCAAATCGTGAATTGTTAAACCTTTCAGATAACTGATATTAATTATTTAAATTATAATCACCCTATTGTGAACATAGAGTTGAATCTTCCAACATTTTTTTACTATTATACTATATATTGTAATTAATTGAACTATTTGTACATATAAAAAAATCCAAATATTGATAAAAAAATAACAATACTTAAATACATGAAAACTTATAAATATTATAGAAAAAATAAATATATAAATTCATTAATGAGTGAAATAAATAACTTTTTGTCTCAAATAAAAATAAAAATATCATAGCTATTTCATATATGTGTGTCACTCAAAACATAATATGCTCAACTAAATAAACATTGATATCTTAGTGTACAAATACTATTCTTATGTGTACAACTATTGGGGTAGCAATGTATATGCATAGAGTAAATCATATCAATAATATGTCTCACAAATATAAAATGTGAATACTAATAAATGTTTTGTATTTTCTTATGAAATGTGTGAGATTGTCAAAAACTTTTAGTGTTCAACTAATGGTCCCTTTGTATTGGTTATAGGTTGTATTTTATATAATAATGTTTTATTTTCATAACAATTTTTTTTTTTGTTGAAGTATTTGTCATTTTGTGTTATATATAAAAGTTTTTTATAAGATAAACAAGTTTTAAGGGATCCTGAAACCCATAAGTTTTACAAAAAACAAGGCTGATAATAAGCAAAAGAAGCCCAGCCAAAATAGAGGTCCAACAGCTGAAAAAAGCCCGAAGGCCCAACCCAAAACAAAGGCCCACAGAAAGGCCAGAAAACAAACAAACTAAAATAGACTACAAAAAGCCTGTCCAAAAGCCAAAAGCCAGAAACACAAAAATACAAAAGACAAGAAAATTAGTCTTCAATAATCTTCTCCATTTCTTGCATAGTCTGAGCTACCTCGACTATCTTTGTTGCTCCTTTGCCATTTGATCCTAGACCTTCTCCATGCCCTAATCCATATTGGTGAACATACTGATTGTGGCCTTGTCATCATCCAGCTTGGCCTTATCCCTATTCTGTCCTCCCTCCTCCCCCAGGAAGCCCCTGTCCTTAAGTTTACCAGCAAGGCATTGGATGTTGTCATTCATCAAACTCAGGAGAGAAATCATCTGACTTGCCAGGTTGTGGTTGTAGTTTTCAAGATTTCTAATTCTCCTTTCATTTAAGCTTTCTCTATTATCCTGGTCCTCCTAGCTGTCAATACCTGTCTTTTTCTTAGTACTTTCCATCTGGGATACCTTTTCTCTAACTTCCTCTAGCTCATGGAAGAGCCATTTGATTGATTTGAAGTTGTCAATCATACTACTATGGGCATTATTCAAAAGGTTCATTCCAGTCTCCCTTGCGTTGTCTGAAATGACCAAGATAGCTGGGTCTATGAGCTCATTGAGCCTAGGCTCCTCTAGGTTGTCCACCAGGATCTGAGGGTTCATAACTTCCCTAAAAATCCCCATATTAGCAGTCCTCACATTGAAATTTTTCCAGGCCTTTCTTTTATTATTGACCTACACTTCCCCCTCATTCTTACCAGTGATGACATTCACTTTTTCCTTTGAAGGAGGTTGAGACTGGATAGGGGAGAGGGGAAGAGGAATAGCATCCATCCTCTGATTTCTAGTCTCCTCAACTCTCACTACCTCCCTCTTCCATTTTTCCCAAGTTTCTCCTCTTCCAACTCCTCCTTCGACACATTGTCAGAATCTTCCATATCCATTTCCTCCTCCTCCTCAGCATAAATCTCTTTTGCTTGAGCTTGGCTGTGATCCCTAGGGCTTTTCCTACTAGGAGTTGTAGCTATGGACTGTTTCCTGCCTTGACCTTTATTCTTCTTTCCTAAGGTAACATTCTCCTCCTCTGAGCTAATGCTCTCAATGTCATCAGAGTCTGAAGAATAGTTGGAGCTACCTTTGTCAACATCCTCAACTTGAGGAGGGTTATTGCATATAGATTGAGCTTTGAAATGCTCATGGATGAGGTGCAATAAATCCTCATGCAAAGAAAGGTTAACAATGGCTTTCTTCTTGAAACTAGAGATAGCCTTGTTCATAGAAGTGAGAAGGTAAAAGGGAATGGAAATTCTACTCTTATGGCGAAAATGATTTAAAATCACGTGTTATATATAAAAGTTATATATAACAAATATTTGTGATTAATAATAACTATTTGGTCCATTTAAGTTATACATATGTTACATTTCATATAGTTATACGATATTCTATTAACAAAAAAAATAATTTTAAATTTAATTATTAGATATTTTTAGATCAAGCTTTGGTCAAATGTTTAAAAAGTCATTTTTTGGACACATCTCACTAGGTGCACTATTTGAATGAGTTGTGTGATGAGTCACAACTTCAAACCTTAGTTGTAGCCTGTAGGTAGTTCAATGTCTATTTTACATTTCTAAAAAAAAGGGTCTTATGATATCCCATGTAGCGGCTACATGTTAACGAAGTTAGCCCTCATGACTACTGGTTCCTCTCCCCTATCTTATTGTTGCACAATGCAAATTAAAACATAAATCACAAAGTGCAGTAACCAATTGCAAACATACCAATTATTTGAAGTTCATGACAATTTCCAAAATCCATGATTTGGATGAATAAAATTAAACATGTAAAATTAATGAAACATCAAATTTTCAAAAATAAAAAATTATAATTTGTAAATTGTAATCAATTATCATTCATCTATCATTAATTGGTTGCTAATGATAACTTGATTTAATAATCGTAGAATTTTTACTTAATTAAAATTGATTTAGATTATAATCAATATTTGCTAAATTGCTTCAACTTGATAATGATAAGTGATAAATTAATTTAATTAAATAACTGTGGCATTTTTCATTTAATTCAAAATATGATAAAAAGTTAAAAATATTATGATGATCATGATATTTAAATAAATTTACATTTCAAAATAGGAAGAAATGAATATGAACATTTATATATAAGTTATAATTTGAACTTTTTATTTTCAAATCAAATTTCAATATTATCTATACAATTTAAATTGCATGATCATTGATTAGGATTCAAGATTCATGATTTATGATTCATGATGTTACATGTATCGTAAGTTTAATTTTAACAAGCTATTTTTTCATTCATGCTAAGCAGGAAGGGGTGCTTCTGTACAATGCTCTCTACACCTTGCTCCCAACACTTATCTACTACATCTACAAAAAGGGATACCAATGCCCAACTTTGGTACCTATTTGACCAATACAAGAATTTTAACATTGTATTCTATAAATGTTACATAGAAGCATCAAAATGTCTACTTGATTGCCTCCAAGGTTGAGAAGAGACACGAGGAAGCGAGAGGTAATATCTGTGGACAAATGGTACCTCTTATCATTTCTTAAAAATTCATGGCCGAGGACCATGAATAAATCATGATGGATAAAAGGACCTTGGGCATCTTCCTTGCAAACTATGGCCAGGATATTATCAGGTATCATGCCATAAAAGGACTTTTGCAAAGCCATTGTAGTGCATTTCAGGGGAATTAGCATATCCATGACTAAGAAACTCTACAAACTGAATTCAAATTCAAGAATTTGAGAAATGATAATGAAAGAGGAATTGAAGAGGCTATTTAATGGCAGTTTCAATAAATTTTTTGGCGTTCACAATTTTCCATATCTGATTCTTTTGTATTCCTATTAATTTTCAAGTGTGCAAAATGTACTCACATTAATGTCGAATAGTCAAAAGTGCCTGCCAAGGTGGTTGTAAATGGAATGTAATAATTGTAACTATTAGTACCACATTTATGATTTTAATCTTGATGTGATGTTCACTATATTGAGTACATTCCAGATAATGGTTTCTATGCAAAAATTTCAACATGTCTCCATTATGGAGAATTTCATGCGACTCTAGGTCTTTTTAAGTGATTGGCCCCGAAATGCATTTTTTGTCGATCTCTAATTAATCAACGATTGATAAAACTATTGTATTAACAATATGAAAGTGATGATAGCCGACTTAGTAATGGTGACATTGATGTAACAACATTATTAATAATAGACCTAAGGTAGTACACAAGCTAAAGTGACTACTCAGTAGTTAGTATAGTCACTAGCCAATACATGTGCAAATTCGCTTTCAAATTAAACAATTTTTTAGTTTACCACTGAAGATTAGCCAAGACCATTATTATTATTCATTTTCCTACAAAACAAGTAACTCACCTCTGACATTATTAATTCATTTTTGGAAAGGGAAAAAACAGCCACCATTTATTTATCTATCAGCAAGAAAAATATTAGTTCACCACATTTAAAATGATTTTTGCTAGGGCAAGAAAAAATTTGCCAACATATAATATTTTACTTCCCTATATGGAACAAAAATACTGCCCTGGACATTAAAATTTTCCCGCCCACAAAATGTTGGACTAGCGAGCATTTTAGGCATTTTTTTTGGGAGGGGTTTCTTAAAGTTATCCTTGCATAGAAATAGGAAGATTAGCCAAATAAAGATAAACATAAGAATCAAATATCTGCCATATTTGACAAAGACGATATTCTTACTTCCTTTCTTCAAATTCATATTGCAAATCATTTGTGAAAGTGCTAGTAAAACCTTTTAGACAATTTTCTCTAGTTGATGCCCTAAAAAACACTAATAAATCTTCTCAATAAGTTAATTATTCATTTCAAGCATGAAAGCTCTGAATGCCTAATTAGCCACAATAAAACTATTTAAGATAAAATCTACTTTTGCAATAAACATTCATGAATATCAAGTGTTGGCTGGAGAATAGACTATATTATTTTTAATCCCCTTAATCCAAGATGAGTAACTTAAAATCTTGATTGAAATCCACCCATTACAAAGGATAAATACTAAAACTAAAATATATATTTTCAATGTCATGGCATTTGACATTAATATTCATTTTACATTTAACAAATGTGCACAATCATTGTACTTAGACACTCATTCCACATCAAACCATTCTGATGCTAATGTTTCATATCATTAGAAAAGTTCTCAATCACCTATAAGCATAAATATTAATAAAAAAAATACATTTTTTTGTGATACCAAAGTGAATGTGAAAGCCTAATAGGTCACAAAGACAACATTGTAAAAAAAAGGTTGATATGTCCCCTTGTAAAAATACAACAAAGGTGAGAACACATGATACCAACAAAGGAATTGAGTAAATACCAACTAAAACAGTTGTTATAAACTCTTCATTAGATAGCTACAAAAAATTACTTGAATGAAATTCATTATTAGTTGGCCAGTTAACCTAGTAGGCCCTATTAGGCTAATGTATAGTAACTTATTTAGCCAAGAAAATCCATGTGGGTCACTTGCACCTCAAAGGGGAGTCATAGATCAGTGCAAATGTCATTTCCAATGGAACAACACAATTGTGAAAATCAAGAAAATAAAATATTCACATTATTAGAAGAAAAATAAAAAAAATTAATTCAATCATATTTTTTGAGTGGAAAATCAAGTTTCTGACCCTTTGTCCTAGTGGGTATCCAAATTTCCAAGCATGTAATCCCATCTTAGTTTTTGAGGATTAATGGCATTTCTTTTGATGGTGTAGTTGGCACATTAACATGACAGCATCCCAGCTATACACATTGAATGAAATTTACTCAAGTTGATGGAGTGTGCAAAGTTATTTTAGTGAACTTAGTCCAAAGTAAATTCATCATCCCTTTCTTTGGTTTCTAGGGAGTTCGGTCTTTGGTAGTGTTGGGATTTATTTGGTGGTGGTGGAAGCAAACTTTAGCCTTTGCACCACCTAGTAGTAGATGGTTTTTTGAGCTGGGTCAAAAAGGAGGGCACAAAGTATATCTTGAGTATATATGACCCTTTGTTTTGTATTCTAGAGAATGTCCTTTTGAGTGATGATTGATGAAAAATTACAAATATAAGGTGAACATTGACACAACATCCATGTTCTTTGTCTAGGGCCTAGAGTTCGATCAAAAAGTTAAAATGTAGAGGTGATGGCACTCTACGTGTGAATAGAATGGTGTCTCAAGCTTGAAGCTTTCCTATAAAAGCATGATGAAATGTCTGAGGGGCTAGTTCCCAATAGAAGTGTCACTAGGAGGGCCACAAATTTAACATACTCCTCAAAATGAAGAAAATTTGACAAAGTTTTGAAATTTTGCACCCTTACAATAATCTGCACTCCGTACAAGTTCAGAAAATACTTCTAAAATTTTAAAAAATTTAACTCTATAGGTACACAAGTCCATAGGTCCACAAGTCCACAAAACTCTATGGTGAACAAAATTTAGAGAGGTGAGAAAGTGTACTTCTGTAGAGGTGCACTTTTTCTAGAATTGAGGCAAGTTGGAGGATATTGATCCAAGATCCCCATTCCTATGAGCATTAAGGTATTCACCAAGTACCAAATAATTTCAAGAGCTTACTCACTTTTGTAAGCCACACAATGATAGAGGAATACCCCAGATACAACCACTACCATTCAACATTTTGTCATCTTCTTCTACTCCACCTCCCATTCAACCACTAGGTGGACCTCCACATACTCTGATAGCTACTCCCCAACAACCACTGTTAGGTCTACCAAACCCTCCAATTACCTTTTTTGAAAACCCTATAGACTCACCAATAAAATTGAGAGGTGCACTCCATGACCTCCCAAAGAATCCTGAGAAGTTTTTCCCAAGATTCATCTATGGTGAAACATGAACTATCAAAGATCATGTCAAGGTTTTCAAAGAAATTTGCAACTAAAAGCATGTGGCTAATGAGGGTGTGGTTCTTCATTTATTTCCCTACTTTTTGGGAGAAATTTCCTTCAATTGGTATGTCAATTTTCCATTGGATGCATTGGAGATTAGGATACATTCAAAAAATTATTTTTGGAACAATTCAAAACATTCATCAATCTAGCTGTGATACATCAACAATTCATATCAATAAAAAGGGACCCAGCTGAGACAGTTTCACGCTTCAACCATCACTTCCATATGGCCTACCACAAGTTGGAAATCCCATACATCATATTGGTTGAAGCTGCTATTCAGATTTATTTGAATGCTATGGACCCTCTTACTGTGATCTTTCTAAGAAGACTTCCTGTAGAGAATATTGACACATTGGAAAAATTCTTTGTAGAAGCGATCACATTCACGAAGCAAGCCAATCCTAATGGAGGAGGAATGATACTTCCAGTACAAATAGTCCCTACAATACAAAAATACCCCATGGGAGCACCTACTGTACCTAGCTAGTTCATACCTATGAACCTAGTCCCATTATAGCAGGCACCCACTCCATAAACTCAAGTGATAACATATCCAGGGTATGAGCCTCCAAAGACAATTTTATTTGAATAGAAAGCAATGGTTTCTATGGAAGCAAACAACAATCTTCTTTCAAAAGTTGGTCAAATGAAGAAGGCCATGTCACAAATGAATAATGAGCTGACATGTCTTAGATTGTCTCAAGGACATAACAACAACTTCCAAAGAAATAATGCTAGCCCCTACAATAACAATTTTGGTCAGAATTACAATAGGAACTTGAACAATAACAGTAACAACAACAATGTAGGAAACAATGTCAGAGGAAACAACTTCAATCCTCATGATCGTAACAATGGCTTCCAGAGAAAAAATTGACAATGGAACACTTGATTGAATAATGAAAGAATTTCTGCTGATAACAACAACAACAATTTTCAATATGTTGATATTAATCAGTATGATGATAGCCAAAATGTGCCTAGAAATGATGGTTCATACTACAATGGTAATCAGAAGGTGAATCAAAAATCACAAGTAAAAAACAATCCTCCTCCTGTTCAATTCAATGCTATGCTATTGGAATCTTACAATTCTACACAGCATACATAAGTGGAACAACAAGCAAATGAGGAATTCTCATTCTCATTTAGCCAAGAACCAGACCTTCAACATGATGAAATGTTTTCCTTTTGAAATGACAATCAAAATACATACAATCTCAGAAATAGAAGGGATCCCTTGATGGATGGGATTCCTCTAGGTTTGCAACCAACTCCACCTGATCCAAGAGCAAGCAACAATCTGGCACCAATAAGACCAGTCTAGGGAGGAAAACAGTATCAAAATCAAGTGAACATACCAACAATACTGAAGAACCCCACTTGGTCTACTGAAAAGTACAATGTAGTAGAAAATTTGAAGAAAACTAAAGCCAATATGTCTATGTTTGACATGTTACAAAATTTTCCACAAAAAAGAGAAGTGCTCATGAAGACATTGGATAATACAAAGGTTTCCCACAATACGAATGTTGTCCCTCAAAAGATAGTGCCACAACAAGTAAATGCTATAGAATCAATGCCTAATATGTTCAAAGATAAAGTTGAGGTACCCCCATTTTTGCTGAGCATAAGGATATATGGGAAGAATCTTCACAATTTCCTCATTTCTTCAAGAGCTTCATGTAATGTAATGCCATTATCAATAGCCCAAAGGCTAGGAGTTAGTCCTCAACCCTCTAATCAAGTGGTGATACAGTTGGATAAAATAGAGGTAAAAGTCATTGGTGTATTGAAAGATGTGTATTCAATTAATAGTTGACCCTCACATTCAATATGTTATTGATATACATGTGGTTGACATCCCAGAGACATATGGATTACTTTTGAGTAGAGAATGGATGAAATGTTTGAGAGGATGGTTCTCTACAAAATTCACTCAATTATGGTTGCCATGGAAAGGATTGAACAATCAAATCAAGATAGATGTTGAGCCCAAATTGAAAACAATGATCATAAATTACAATGCCCCGAATAAGATAGCATTCTTACAATTGGATTTGGGTTCATACAAAGTGATGGTATTGGATATGGCTCCAAACATTACACCTCAAGATCAGAATGAAGAACCCAAGGTGCTGGTACCCAAAAGTGAAATCATGACATAGTTCATAGACAATATGGTGACTAATTTACAATTTTTAGGAGAAGAATTTGACCCTAGCATCATCCTCCTTCTAGGATTTTGTCAATTACACAAAGTTAGTCACTCTGAATTCGAATGTTTATCTTGTCAAGAAGCAGTTGAGAAGGTATTAACCCACATGATGGAAAATAGGGATACAAAGACCTCAATAGATGAACTCATAGAAAGTCAAAATTCTATGAAATCATCCCACCTCTTTGAAAAGATTGAAGAAGAAAGTGAAGATCTAAACATGTCATACAATGATACCTCTTCAGATGGTGGAGGTTTGTCTTCTCCTCCTCCAGGAATGATCAAAGTCCAAAGAAGAAGATTATATGTGAAAGGTAAAGGATGGAATTTAGTAGTCATTCATCATGAACCTAAAGTTGAGGAAATCAAAGAGCTGATAGGGGAAATTCAAGATAAAAAAGAAAAACACAAACTTCCTCTATCTATAGGTTATGAAGGCGACTCATCAAGTCTTGTACAATGAAAGTTACAATGGGTTCTTAAGAAACAATCATTCAAGGCTCAAGTGAAAGAGAAGTTAAGGATGAATAAGGATAAAGTTAGAAAACCCAAGGAAGACACAATTTGGATACTTTGCTTTGATGGTTCTAGGTGCAAGATGGGAGCCGATGTTGTATCAAATTAATCAACCCAAAAGGTAGGTCTTTCTATGCCGCATATCGATTGCAATGTAGGTGTACTAACAATGGTGCAAAATATGAGGCATTAATTTGAGGATTCCTATTTGCACTGGAGAAAGAAGTCATAGCTCTTAAAATTGAAGGGGATTCCCAATTGGTCATATGAAAAGTAAAATTCATATATTCTTGCAATGAAAAAAGATTACTTACTTATAGGAAAAGTGTATGGGACATATTGGATGACTTTGAAGCCTTAAACATCAAGTCCATTCCAAGAAGAAAGAACCTAGTAGTGGATTCTCTTGTGATCTCAGCTAGTGCATTGCAACTAGTAGAGAGACACAAGTTGAAAAGAGTTTTAGTAGAATTGGTTGCTATTCCATCCATCCCTATTAATATCACAAACTTTTAGGTCTTTCAAGATGATCAACATATACTTGAGTTTATCATCTATAGTCATCATTTGAGGTACAAGAAATTGATGATACACTAGATGATAGACTTGAAGACGATGGACTTGAAGATGAAGAGGGGATTCTAAATTTAAAAATTAACACTATTTTGAAAGAGGTGGTTGAACTTGAACACATCTTTGACCATGATGAATCAACACTCACTAGAAGGGAAACTCAAGAAAAGAGAATCAAAGAATGTGATTCGTAAAATTTGGGTACTAATGAAGAACCAAAAATGGTACATATAGGAAAAGCATGCAACTCACAAGAAAGGGACGACATGCTCAAATTACTCACTAAGTATAAGGATGTCATTTCCTAGAGCTATGAAGAGCTAACAACTTGTGATCCTAAGATTATCACACATGACATCCCATTGAAACCCGATGCCAAGCCATTCCAATAAAGACAAAGACTGGTAAATCCTCTCATTGAACCACTAATCATGAAGGAAGTAAAAAAGTTACTGGATGCTAAGATCATATTTTCTATCTGCCTGGCCATGTGAAAGAAGACATGAGAGATTTGTCTTTGTGTTGACTTTTGTAACTTGAATCTAGCATCTCAGAAGGATAGCTATCCTCTACCCTCATTAGATGAGGTATTGCAAATTGTTAATGGTTCAAAAATGATGTCATTTTTGGATGGTTACTTGGGATATAATCAGGTGATGGTTGACGAAGAAGATAGGATAAAGATGACTTTCACAAAAAAGTGGGGAACTTTTTCCTATAGAAGGATGCCTTTTGGACTAATTAACGCAAGAGCTGCATTTCAATGTGCAATGGATGAAGCTTTCAAAGGATTGATTAATAGGTGTATAGTTATCTATATGGATGAATTGACTATCTTTTCAAAAGATCTAAGTACCCATATTATTGATCTAAGGTAGGTATTCAATAGATGTCATAAATACAACATATCTCTCAATCCCAAGAAATTTTCATTTGGCATTACTAAAGGAAAGCTCCCGGGACATGTTATTTCTAAGGTTGGAATCTCCATTGATCTGGATAGATTTGAGTCTATTTTGAAGTTAACACCTCCACATAGTCGGAAGGAATTGAAGTCTTTCTTCAAAAAGATAAACTTTGTGTGAAAATTCATAAGTGGATTTGCAGAGATAGTTTGTCCCCTTAATGACTTACTCAAGAAAGGGTAAGATGGAATGGGTTCCTGAGATAAAGAAGTCATTTGAAGATATCAAGGTTGCCATTTCAACAGCCCCAATTTTGGTGAGTCTAGATTATGAGTTACCTTTCAAGATCTATTCCTTTGCTTCTAAACACTCTTGCATAGGGATCCTGACACAAAAAAGAGAGAAGGAAGATGAGAGACCAATTTCTTTTATGAGTTGTCCTTTGAAGAATGTAGAGTTGAAATATTCAAACCTTGAGAACACCTTTGCATTGATCAAGGTAGTAAGGAAGTTCTATCACTACATACTCAAAAGTAAGGTGTATGCAATTGTACCTGATCCAATAGTAAAGACACTTTTGATGCAGAATGAACTTGGTGAAAGGAGAGGAAAGTGGATGGCCATATTTCAAGAATTTGATCTTGAAATTCACTTTATGAGATTAGTTAGAGGTCAAGGGTTGTCAAAAATGATAGCTGATAACCAAGATGGAAATGAAAAGCAATTCAAGTTTGACAATGAGACAAATGAAGATGATCAAAAGAAGATGGTTGTATCACAAGTTGATATTAACCAAGGAGTGGTGACAGATGTGTGGTACCAAGAAATTGTTTATTATCTCTTACAAGACCAATGCCCCAAATGGATGAATAGTTCACAATGTAGGGGACTTAAGATGAAATGCAAGTCTTACATGTTACTTGATAACAAGTTGTATAAAAGGAACTATGAAGGGATCTATCTAAAATGCTTAGGACGTGAAGAAGCCCATGACAAGTATGGTATAGGACATGGTTCAATAGAAGCAATAGCTCACATGATTTTAAGATAGGGTTATTTTTGGCCCTCGATATTTAAGGATACTTTTGAGTGTGTGCATTCTTGCCATATATGCCAAACCAGTGCTAACAAAGAGAGACACCCAACAATGCCACTACAATCGGTGTATGAGGTGCACCCCTTTGCGAAGCGAGGAATGGATTTCATAGGTCCAGTCAATCCACTATCATCAATTGGACATGCATTAACCCTTACAGCTGTGAATTATTGTACACAATGGACGGAGGCAGAGACATTCAAAAATTGCACTGCTAAGGTGGTGACTGACTTTTTGGAATAACACATTGTTACCAGATCTGGAATGCCTTTTGCCCTTGTGTGTGATAATGGGTCCACATTTTCATTTGCATTCTTAACCCAATGGGCATTTGAAAACAAAGTCATTATCAAGTTCTCTTCAAATTACTTCCCTCAAGGAAATGGGGTAGCGAAATCTACAAACAAGAACTTGATCACAGTAATAAAATGATTGTTGAAGGAGAATCCTAAGGATTGGCATACAAAACTAAAATACACCCTATGGATAGATCGAATGAGAGTCAAAAATGCCTTGGGGACTTCTCCATATTTGCTTGTGTATGGGCAAGAACCAGTTTTCCCACTTAACCTTAGAATTCCCATTTTGAAATTCATGAGTGGGTATGCTGAAGATGCTAATAAAGTACAAATTAGATTGATGAATCTTTTAGATATAGATGAAAAATGAATAGATGCATTGGAACACATGGCTAAACATCAAGTTGTTGTGTAAAGATGGTTCAACAAGAGGGACATGATCAAATCATTCAAGATTTCTAACCTTGTTCTACTCTGGGGCAAGGAAAAAGAGAAGCCAGGTAGTCATACCAAGTTTCAATGCTTGTGGATAGGCCCTTATCAAATAGTGGAAATTTTGCAAGAAAACACTTTTAGGCTCAGTTCCTTACAGGGGGAATTTCTTCCCTTGCCTGTAAATGGGCAGTTTTTGAAGCATTATTTTAAAGTCTAAAAGACAAACCAAAAAAAAATTAGTTAGATTTCATTTTTGCATTTAGCTTAGATTTTCATTCTTGCAAGTGTGTTTATTTCCACAAGTGTGTTTTCTTTCATGTTGCGTGTTTGCTTTCAGTCACGTGTTTTTCGTTCAAAGTTGCATCAGTCTTTGGGGGTAAGGTGTACTTGAGATTTTCTCAAAGATTTCACTAACCACTCTTTGGTTCCAATTTCAAGAAGAGGTATTTGTTTGTCAAAACATTTGGACAATTGTGTGTCTTATACCAACCAAGCAATGGATATTTCTTGTGGAAATAGGGGGTTTTTAGTTTGGAAATCAGTTGCGTGTTTGCTTTTAGTCACGTGTTTTCCATTCAAAGTTGCATCAGTCTTGGGGGGTAAGGTGTACTCGAGATTTTGTGTCTTATACCAACCAAGAAATGGATATTTCTTGTGTAAATAGGGGGTTTTTAGTTTTAGGTAGTCATACCAAGTTTCAATGCTTGTGGATAGGCCCTTGTCAAATAGTGGAAATTCTGGGAGAAAACACTTTTAGGCTCAGTTCCTTACAGGGGGAATTTCTTCCCTTGCCTGTAAATGGGCAGTTTGTAAAGCATTATTTTAAAGTCTAAAAGACAAACAAAAAAAAAAAAATTAGTTAGATTTCATTTTTGCGTTTAACTTAGATTTTCATTCTTGCAAGTGTGTTTATTTTTGCAAGTGTGTTTGCTTTCATGTTGCGTGTTTGCTTTTAGTCACGTGTTTTCCGTTCAAAGTTGAGTCAGTCTTGGAGGGTAAGGTGTACTTGAGATTTTCTCAAAGATTTCACTAACCACTCTTCGGTTTCAATTTCAAGCAGAGGTATTTCTTTGTCAAAACATTTGGACGATTGTGTGTCTTATACCAATCAAGCAACAGATATTTCTTGTGGAAATAGGGGGTTTTTAGTTTGGAAATCAGAGGCCTAGACCACCAAGTTCTCAACACTTAACAAATTTTAAAAAATTGATTGTTTTAGGTGTTGTTGATTTGAAGTCAAATATGGTGAGAGACGATCCAAATTTCAACTAGTTCAAATAGGAGGGGTCTCCTTGAAAGGTTACTAAGATCAATGATTTGGCGTGAGAGTTTTCCAAAAGTTCTAAAAGAGGAATGCAAGGGATGTTCATAAGAGATCGAATCCAAGAAATGACATCGATGTTTTGGCTACATATTCTAAGCGTAGTCGGGATATAGAACACACACAAAAAAAGAGAGGCAAAATACAGTGTTAAGTTCGAAGGATTCTAAAGATCTAAAATGGAAAAATATACATTCTTAAAACAAGGTATCTTGTATCCAAAGTATTGTTCCATTAAAAGTAACATTTTGAACAACATGGAGCAATTATTCAAAAGTCAAAAAATTTAAAAGAACGTGGCATCCCACCAAGAGCCCTCAAACTAAATCTCTCATCTGGTCAAGTAATTGATTGATAAAAGCCTTTGTGGAGATTCTGAATGAATGAGCTGGGAGGAGTAGAAGATTGTTTCGAGTTGTCAGAAAACTTTGATTGATCGCATCCTGGAACATCAAAGGGAATGAATACACAAACACACACACACACACACACTAAGTTTTAAGGTTTAGAGTACTAAGATTTTGATTAAAGAGTCATTTGAAAGATGCTCGAGATATCGAAAGTCTAGTTAGTGTTTGACACTCGTCGGAGGAATGTTTGTTGATGAAGAAATGCCTTGGTCATTTCTTCCCTTTTTTGGAGCTATTTGTTGTGGTGTCCACAACACACGCACCATTCCTTACTAGGAATGGGGACCCCCTACTTTTTTTGAATCTCAGAGTCACAATTCAAGAGTCGAAAGAAGAAAATTCAGTTAAATATTTGAGTCATAGAGTAAAAAAAAAACAAAAAATTAAAAAAATCACAAAAAAAGAGTCCAAAAACACAAAAGCATTAGAAAATGAGAAAAGTTCAAAGTCAAAATATTAAAAAAAAATTTACTCATCTCTAAGCGTGCATCGAGGCATGGTGCATGCGAAGGGGGAGGGGTTATAAAACCCTTGCCCCCCATTCTTTCTTTCATTCTTTGTTGCAATTTTTTCATGCATTGGAGCGATGAAGGGTAAGTTTTTCCCCCCACACACTAGCCTCTCACATGTGTAGCACCCCATTTGGGCATGTACATGAGATTTGCCCTCATGCACACCTGTACACAATGTCCATGCACTACC
Source organism: Cupressus sempervirens (assembly GCA_028749045.1). Classification (NCBI taxonomy): domain Eukaryota; kingdom Viridiplantae; phylum Streptophyta; class Pinopsida; order Cupressales; family Cupressaceae; genus Cupressus; species Cupressus sempervirens. The sequence goes on from CM053789.1 coordinate 521,696,342, forward strand.
CTCAAGCGTGTGTGCGGTGGCACTCACACAACATTGCCCTTAGGCATGCATGCAGTGGTGTCCACATGCTACTATCCTCAAGCACGCATGTAGCTACATCTGCATGCTGCCCTTGGGTGCATGTGGCAGCACCCATGTGGCACTGCCCTCAGGCGTGTGCATGGCAGTATCCATGTGCTACCCTAGGGCACGCATTCGAGGCATTATGCCCACGTGGTACTTCCCTCAGGCGTGCCTGTGCACGAAATCCATAGCACTACCCTTAGGTATGTGTGTGACGATACCCACACAATGCTACCCTTAGGTGCGCATGGCATTGCCCTTGGGTGTGCACAACATTGCCCTTGGGTGTGCACAACATTTCCCTTGGGTGTGCTCGCGCACGGTGGCCACCTCATTTCTTTTGCAATTTTTTTTTTAAAGTTTAAAGTTTTAAAAAAATTTAAAAATATATCAAATTTTAAAAAATAAAAATTAAATGAAACTTTAAAAATTAAAAAAAAATATATAAAACTTTAAAAAAAAAAAGGGAATATTTTTTTTTCAAAAAATACATAAGTCCCCAAGGGGGACTTTTTTTGTTTTACTTTTATTCTATTTGGTGACTAATAACAATTTCTAATCTCGTGATGTGCAGGTAATGTGATTAAATGGCATCCACATTTGGAGTAGCAGCCAAGCCCGTAGTTTTCAAATTTCAAGGCATACCCCCAAAGTCAAGGTTACTTGATGATTATGTTGAGATCAAAGATACTGACCTTAGACATACGGACTTGGGAAATTTCCTAAGATTTTGCAACATTCTAACACAAAGGTCAACCATGATGTCCGCATTGATCCATTCTGGATTGGTGAATGTAGCGTCACATCCAAGGACTATACAATCAACTGAATTAATCATGACCTTGTCTCAGCACTTCATTCCTTATTAAAGGGTGGTCAAGGGTGTCACTAGAGAAGTCATGTTGGATCTGCAACCTAATAACATCAAGAGAGTCTTCCATCTTCCCAGAGTCAATTAGTTCATCTGACTCTCCTATGAAGAAACTGAAAGATGGTACAGGGAGCATCACCAAGAGGCCATTGATATCATACATTCCTCATACCTCATTGAGAAGCCACCTCGGGGAAAGACAATTAGAAAAGTACATATGACTCAAGGATATATGAAGGATGACATCGAATACTCTATCATTCTCCTGAGTAGAGTCACTAGTTTACCTGTAGTGGGTCATCTCACTCCATTCATGATCAATTTCATTGAGACCATCAAGCATGCAAAGATACCACTAGATTGGGCCACCACACTAAGTGAAAAATTGTGTGAGCAACTGAGGATGCTAAAGTACAAGAAGAAGTTCTATATGACTTCTTATATGGTGTACCTACTTGCAGCAAGGGCCATGAACTATCTCGAGTTGTATAGGAAAGGTAGTATGCATGACCCTAATTCCTAGCCATACATAGTCTATCCTTAGTTGGTGAGGAAAAAGCTCTCAGCATAGAACAAGGAGTACAAAATCGTAAATAATGCTTTCTACTTTGTGATCATTCAATTCATTGAGGGGGACTATGGGAAATGTTTACCCAATGAAGCCAAAGCACATATTACAGCTATTGGAGCCTATTTCAACCAATTCAGGACATTTACATATATTCAGGTAGGTGGTGCATCCATAAATCCTAAGAAGCTCCCTAGATATCCAAGTGACAAGTTGTTCCTAATGGAAATTTTCTAGCAGATTGAGTTAGCCTATGAGAGGATCAAAAGACAATAGAGACCTCGTTGGGATTGGCCATTGGTCATATGAGCATATCAGGTGAAAAGGAAATAGGATATCCTGACCTTCAAGTGGGAATGGGAGAACTATCCCCTTGAAGAGTACAACTCTCCTCAACCATACTTTGACAATGTTGGTAAAGTGGAAAACCTAGTAGGGAAGGACTTCTATCATGAGGATGCCATTGAAGATCATTGGATGAACACCACAAATGACTATGATGTCCACATCAAAGACTATTGTAGGATGACTTTGTATCTAGTAGAAAAGACACTCCATTTGACTACCCTAATGAAATAAGGCTACAAGACTCTAAAGAAATATTGGATCCCCTAGTCAATGCAGATAAAGTTGGTGAAAGACTCATTTTAAATGCAGAGGTTGAAAAAGAGGAAGGAGATGACATCAATCATTGAGCGAGACATGTTGTTAGAATGACAAAGGATTGGATCAAGAAACCTTTTCCACTTGATCCAATTCTTGATACTGTAATCTTCCATGCACATGCTCACCCAGAAAGGGGTAAAGGAAGGAAAGTCACAGTTCCTATCTTTGTGCTCTAGTCTCCTATTAGGCTAGATATAGTCTATTAGCTTGATCGCCCAGTGGGATATTATCACCCTCCTAAAAGGAAGGGAAAGATGAAGAGAAACTCTCCTTAGAGGATTCATCTGGAATAGGTTGCAAGACATGTGTCTTACCCATAGCATGAACATAGCTCACAAGAGTCCCAAGGTATTGGAACCTCTCAAATCCAAGATGAACCTTAGTTGCCTCCTATCGCGTCAAGCCAACTAGAAGAGGGAGATATTCCAGTAGCCTCCATTCCTCCTGTACAAGAAGAGCCCCCTTCTCCTTCTATTTATAAGAAACATAAGAGGATAAATATTAAGATAAAGAAAAGGAAAAGGATTAGCAAAAGATTAGTACCTAATCCATCTATTCTTGAAACTATTCCAGAGGAAGAAGAATATGAGGAAGAAACAAAATCAGAAGAGGAGGAGGAATAGGTACCCCTACAAAGAAGAACTCGGTTAGCAAAAGTTACAGAGTTAGAAAGAAGAAAAAGTGCCACCAATACCCCACCATCCACCCAAGTAGAACCATTAGAAATATCTTTTTTAGAAGATGAAGTGTAGTAGTGGGTGAATGAGAAAAGGGAGCTAGGTGATGACGTTTTCTCCATGATAGATTTTGATTTTATGCCCGTGGGTATAAAGTTGGTTGGAGATAAGATTAGAGACACCACTATAGGTGAACCCCAATAGGAAGATTGACACAGATGCCACCAAAGACATAGGGTTATGATCTCACTCTTCCATCTCCACCATAGGTTACGGTGGTGGATAAAGGTTTAGTAACTCCTCCATCTCTGAGTTTAGAAGAGGAACAAGTTCAAAAGGAACCATTACCACAAGAGCAACTAGAGCCGAGGGCTACTAATGAAGCATCAAAAGAGGGATAGATGGTAGAATATGCACAACAGCCTTCCCAAGATACTGAAGAGCAAGCTACAAGATCTACAAAGACTAAGGCTACAAAATGAGAGTCTTCACAATAGGAGACAACTCCAAGCAAGAGCAATAAAGGGAAGGAGGTAGTTGAACACACCCCTTCATCATTAAGAGCCAGATCTGTAGGAAAACATATCCTAAGATGGTTCCAAAAGGAGATAATGAGAAATGCCAAGTATCAGTTTCATGCTTTAGAGGATGATATTTGTGATATTGTAGAGATCTTGAACAAACCCGAGTCTCCATTACATGATGCAATGCCATTCATGTTTGTTACTACCATAAAAAACTAGGATTTATTTACACAAGTGGCTCTCCCTCCTAAAGGTATAGATGTAGAAGTTGTTAGTCTAGAGGATTATGAATTGAAGGATGTTATGTTGGGAAGGCCTACATGAGATTTAGCCTAATAGATGATGAATATGGGAGTTAAAGAGGCTCTTAGGCATATGAAGCAGGATGAGATTGAACTGAAAACTCTTCAAAGGCAAGTTGAGATCCTAAAGGGATATCTAGCCAAAGTTGTTGGTCCTCTTGATCTTGCGCACCCCGAGGAGACTCTAAATACCATTCTTAGAGAAGGGGAAGGTGTACAACTCAATCCATTTTTGAAAGCTTGTCAACAATGGTGAGAAAGTATTTACGATAGAGGTGTCACCACAATCACAAGGAATTTGAAGTTATTGCATGCTACACAAGAGAACGTTGATAAGATTATGGTAATTTTGAGGCAAGAATTCAGTATCATGGATGAGGTGTGGGCATGGAGCGAAGACTTGCAAACTCTACAAGCCATAAAAGGGCAAAGGTACCACATTCTAATTGATGTATATACCGAAGAAGAGTTACACATGATAGATGATTGGATAGAGAAGATAGAAGATGGTAATAAAGTAATGGAAATATTAGATGAGATCCATCGGCTCAAGGACCAAGCCCAAGGGTGAATTTTGGAACCAAAAAAGTTGTACAGTGATGCATGCTTGGATATTTTTGAAGATGAAGAACAAGAGAAGCTATTTCCAGTTGAGGTAGTAGTGAAGAATTTCAAGAAGACTTTAGAGGAAGCATCTAGTGATGAAGACATCAAACAAGCCTTTAGAATAGAGGAAGCACTATTAGAGTTGGACACCAAACTCAGAGACTTTCAAGACACTTGAATTGAGGTGGACAACTATATGTATATGAGGATTAGTAATGCAAAGAACACTAAATATCAAATCAAAAGTATTCACAAAACTAAATAAATGTAACTTCAAGATAGACTAAGATGAGCTCTCAATTGAGAATATGAGCCATTAATGGGCTCTCTCAATGAGAAGCTCTCTTGTTCAGTAGCTTTGTCTAATTAGATAGGATGTATGCTCGATTCTCCAAAGGCTTCAATGGTGTTCTTGATGGATTTTGGCTTGGGTGAATGGATTTGATGTAAAATGGCTTCTCAAAAATGGCATTATGGCTTTACTTCATGATCAAAATGGCATTACTTTGTTACTATGGGTGATTGTATTAAAATGGCTTGGGAGAGGATTGCTTAAATAGGTAAAGGGCTTGAGGGATCAAGGTCTAGGATGCAAGGATGGGAGAAATTTTATGGAAGGTTTAGATTGAATGAGAGGAGAGCACATGGATTGTGCTTCCTTACAGCCAATCAGGGAGTGACACATGTCATAGGGTCATTGGTTAGAGCAAGAGGGGTTGAGGGGTCAACAAAGGAGGCTCAAAGCTCATAAAGACCCTCATAATGGCTTGTAAGAGCAATGAATGGGATTGTAAGAGTCATTTATGGCTTTGTGGGCTTCATAAAGTTTTATGGTTGGGATATTTGTGAGAGAGTTTAGATATTTGGACTTGGGTTGGATTAAGAAAGTCTTAAGCTTGACTTAGGAATGTGCAAATGATTAAAGCTTGGATTAGGCTTGGGTTAAGATTAGATTAGTTAGATTAGGCTTGTTAGAGAAGGGCAAGTGGATGGCATTTAATGAGGGTGGGTGAAGGAGGAGATATTTGTTGGCTTTGGCTTGGGTTAGCAAGTCTTAACCCATGTTTAGGGAATGTGACAAGGTTAGGAGGGGGATTAGGATTAGGGTCAAAGATAAGGATTGACATCTTCTAGAAGACTCTAGGCTTTGGATGAGGATGAAGACTTTCTAGAAGAGTCTAGAACTTCCTAGGATGAGGATAAATAAGGTTTTTAGGAAATAAATAAAGTTTTATTTATTTCAAGGGTTTGGGTTGAGGAGATATTTATTAAAATATTTTTAATAAACATGAGGACTAATATTTAATCTTAATTAAATATTTTGAGTTGGGATTAGGGGTAGGAAATGATGGGATTAGCCTTTAATCAAAATTAAAGAAGGATTAGAAGATTTTGGAAGAGGTTAGTGGTCTTAAGGAAATTGGCCAAGTTTTGGGCAAAAAAAAATAAATTATTTATTATGGGATTTTTGGTCAATTTATTAATTAAATAATTAATAAATAAGGAAATAATGTTTAAATAAGATTCAAACATTTTTGGGAGGGATTCCTTAATTAAATATTTTTAATTAAGATAAAGGGATTTAATGGCATAAAAATAAATAAATTAATTAAATAAATAATTAATTAATAAATGATGATGTCATTAGGGACTTTTTTAGAAAATAAAAATACTTTATTTTCTAAAGGATTTAGGTGTCTACACTATAGATAGAAGGTAATAGATAAATATGAAGCTTTAGATCTTCCAGATGCAGCCAAAATTACTGAGATGATAGAGAAATTCAAGGGCAAACATCCAAACATAGCTTTGGGATGAAGAAGAACAAGACCCAGATGCCAGAATTTCAATTTTGACACTAAGTAAAATTTTGAGATTTTGACCTCATCAAGGTCTGCAAGTCCACAACTCCATATTTTCATGTAGCTCCATAGGTCTATAGCTCCACAAATCTATAACTCCTCAACTTAGAGGTGCATTGATAGTTGACTACCAGTTCTAAAAATAGCACTTTCCATGCATCTGAAGCACGTTTTGATGGCGAATTAACTCTGACACACACCTAGTAAAGGACCAGCTTCTATTTTTGGCATCTCCATGCACTTCCACTTCGACTGATGGCTTCCTCCTACTTTCACTCTCATTTCTTCTTTATTTTTGACATATAAAGGGCTCATGCATCCAATTAATGAATAAAATATGGATGGAGTCCCTCTAAGCATTAGATTAGTTGATTGTCTATATATATTTAGTTTGTTTTATTAGTTAAAAGCATTTATTGCATGAAAGATATCTCTCACTCTCAACACAAATTGAGGAGATGATTTCTTATAAATACCCCATTGTAAGATGTAACAAAGGCCATAGTTATTATGCAATAAAATTATGCTTTTTGTGCTCGCATTTGGAGTGTAGTCATTCTTGCCTAAATGTGTCATTGTTTTATGAATTTTTTTCATGGAATTGTGATTGAGCCAAAGGTTTATTGCATTGTTTCTGGTTGTGTGATCTTTTATATTTGGTGTTTGCTATAGATTTATGAATTTTGCTGACATATCTAGCTTGAGGAGAGATCAAAAATTGTGCCTACATAGCCTTTATCTCACATGAGCACACTTTCCATGGCCTTGTGATTTGATGAAAGGTGAAATATCATACGATTGTTAAAGTTTCTCACCGAAAATTGGATCACTGGATTCTACGAAGCGTTGCTCCTATTTTCATTGGTTTCTAACTGATTTCTTTGAAAGTTTAACTCACAGCGTGTTGTTTTTTGTAGCTTATGTTAGTTTAGGATTTCAATTTCAAGTTATTTTGATTTCATGTTATTTTCTTTCAGTTTTGTTATTTGCTTTGCTAACCCCTTGTTAAAATAGGACCTCATATTAGCTACATTGTTAGAGTTGCATTTATTAAAAAAAATAAAAAATATTGTTCTCTTTAGTGTGTTATTTTGAGATAGTGAACAGATTTACTTCGATTATGAGACAAAAGTGTTTTTTTAGAACCAACAAAGGCCTCCTCGTGAACACTCACATTTATCTTCTACTGAGTGGATTTTGGTATGTCACAAGACAAACACTGAACCTTGGAGTGGATTCTTAAAAAGATTTTCTTTTCAAGGGAGGAATTACACAGTGGATTCCTTCTATTGACCTCATGCAAAATGAACTCCCAACAAAGACTGGGTTGATGCCCCCAATTTCACTCCTCCCCTTCAATCTTTTCTTCTTTGGCAAGCCTCATCAAACAAGGAGGCTAGGCATGTAGAAGCAATGAATGGTTGGGGTTGTGTCAAAGAATATGTGAATGATGGCACTAATAAGGCATTCCCCTAGTTGGGGTTTTATTGAAGAATATGTGAATGATTGGGAAATGGTATTGCAAGTGGGGACTCCCCTAGTAAAGCTTTAGAAAAGAAAGGTGAAGTTCTCAAATGAGGAATATTGGAACAAGAAGGAGCGGAAGGACACACAAACATTATAGAAAGACATGTTTTCTTCAACCATTGCTAGATCCTCCTTGTTGAGCCTCTAGATCTCTTTCCATGAGACCTGGAAGTGTTGGTGATCGAAAGATTAACATAAATTTAAATTGTAAACTTTTATTTATTCCCAATCATCAAGGTTATGACCAAAGTTTTTTTTACTCCCTCCAACACTTTTGCATCTTTAGAGGTGTAGGGAATTCAATCTTGATATCTCTTTAGTAGAGATTCATTAATAAAAAGTTAAAGCCTCCTCCTAGATAATACCCTTCAATCCATTAGTTGCAACTATTCTTATGGTGGGTGTTTCTCCCTCATATACTTTTGTAGATTAGCATCCTTTTTCCATCTTTGTCTTTTCCCATAGGGGTAGCCCACCTTAGATTTTCTTATCCTACAGTGTTTATATGAAGTATTTTTTCTTGGTGCCAAAAAATTCAAAGTCTTCCCAAGGCCCTTGATACTCCATTCATGACGGATATTTTTTGGATGGTTGTGTCTCATGGGCAATGGAATATGTGTCATTTGGCCACTTTTTGTAATAACTATTATGTGATATGATAAAAAACATACATAAGTTTACTGATTTTAAAAAAATACTCAATTGTTGATCATATACAGTTAATAAGCATAGCATTATTTGTGACTAGTTAACTCTATGAAATTTTCATCCTCATTTGATTCTATAAAATCAATTCACAAAAGATTACAACTTGATATTTAGTATCAAGTATAATGTAGAATATTTATAACACATTTCCAATTTTTTAGTACCTTAAGATTTTGTGAGAATGATTAAAAGCACTCAAATAACTGAACAACATCCATGATCCTATGTTGTTTAATTATTCTCTAAAGAAATTTTTCGAGTGAACATATTTTGAACTCTTGGACAATTTTCATTTATGGTGACATAAGTTTTTATAATCCTACCAAAGTGAATCAAAACATACTTGTATTAGACATAGAAGTTCTCAAAGTTCTCGATGTATTCAACACTACAACCAACAACTACTTTGAAAATTCTCGTACCAATTCCAATGCTACAAGGTCTTCATGTTACTAAATGCAACATCTAAGATCCAAAATTACAAATATGTTAGGATAGTACCAATTAACATGGCTAACCTTGGAAGGAATGTTTATTTACTAAAATTACTAAAGTTTCCTGTTTGAAATGTTGGGTATTAAATGCTTCACTATATTGCACTCCCTCCATATAATTAAAAAAGTTGAACAAAATAATTGTATAATAATCTTTGCCAATCCAATGCAAAACCATCTTTTTAAATTTTACTATTTTTATTTTTATTTTAAATAAAAAAATTCAATTATCTAGAAGCTAATGTACCACCAAACCTTCTAACATTTGCATAATTTTACATATTCATTGTACAATTTATTTTGAACCAAACCTGACAAAATTTGGGGGCAATTCAACATTTTTGAATTCTTTATCATGAAATGAATCAATGTATCTATATAATACATTACTATGATTATTATTCCTAGACAATCAATGTATCTACATAACCATGATTATGATTCCTAATAGATAGTTTGTTAAAAGAGGATCAAGTTGTTGAATTCTATAGTGCCTCTCATGTTTGCAGTCTATGTCTTGTCTATTTTGATTCGAGAGATACTTTATACTCTTATTATTTTGTACCTTATGATGACCCGAGGGTTGGATGTTATACTTGGATTCAGTACCATAGATGCTTTACTGCTATACTATTTAGTTTATCACATTTGCATGTGGATGCCATTTTGAGATGACAGTAGATCTATGATGATATCTAGTTATATGATGTATTGGACCTATTTGTTGATTATGTTATGAGATGGATTCTATGCTATGGTTATTTACTTCATTCTTGTATCTTCACGCTTTTTGCGAATGTGAGTGATGTAATAGATTAAATAGGTATTTTAATACATGTTTCTTCAGCTATGATATTATTTGCCATTGCACTTGATCGTGTGTTTTTGTGTGTAGGAATTATGTCCCTAGCAGTGGCACATGGAGTTAGTGATTCAGCTATTCATATTTACCCATGCCATTCCTATATGGTCGACGTACCCTTATTGTTATTGTTTAGATCAAAACCTTTCGGTGATTAGTAAATCTGAAATCATTTGCATTATGTGATTAGACCAGTGAGTGTGTCTATGCATTTAGAAGTTCACATTTGTCGCGAAAGTGTTAAGTGTTTTTCTATGTTTTTGGGGTTTTCAGATTTTAACCTTTTCAAATTTAATTTCTAGTAGCTTTGCCTTAGGTGAACCTGTTTTTGTTTGGGTCAATTTGAAGTTTAACTACTCCAACTATCTATTTTCCAGAATTGACTATTCACCCAAAAAGTGAATAAGTATTGGAAAAGTGATTTCATAAATCACTTTTCACAATTTGAAAATAGAATTATAGAGCAAATTTGGAAATCCTCTTCTGAAGGATTCTTGTTTTGCTCGTTCTGGGAGCTGTGAGCATGGGATCTGTGCGAGGTTGGTCTCATTGGATTCAGTTCGAGGAGTTTATGCCTTGCTGTCCTTTTCAACTATTTTGGCGGGTGGTTTATTTTATTGTGCGGGTTTCGGTTTTTGCCTCTTTTTCCTTCAGGTAGGGCCTTCCCGTTTTATAGTTTTCGCTCCGTTTCAGCTTCCATTTCTTGTAGCAATATGTTAGGAGGCTGAGAACTAGTGTTCCCCTTCGTTTCTAGTTGCTAGTTCTGCCTGGTTGGTCAGGTATGAACGTTTTTCCCTATTTTTGAAATGGGGTTTTGGGTTTTTGGGCCATTATGTTGGCCGTTTTTGCATACGGTGTCCGTTTTCATTTATTTTTGGATTTTTGGGGTTTTTGAACCCAAGGGCCAAATGGGTTTTAATTTTGAAATTTTTCCAAAATTTGGGGTTTTTACCTCGTTTTGTGTGCTAACCTGTTTTATCAAGTTTTCTTGGCACATTGTGGATCGTGGACCTGGGTGATCTGTTTGGATACCAATTAGACCACTTTTGCATCTTTTGTTGCATCGAGATGCATGTTGCATCCGTCCTCTCAATTTTGTTTACAGTTCAGGGACTTGTTGCTTTGTGTTCTCTTCCAGTCCTTTTATTTGATCTTCGTGATGGTGGTGCACCACACACGAGTATGTGCGCATACATAGTTAGATGTCTTGCGAGCCCTAACCTTCTGTAGCACTTTCGGAAGTTATGATCATTGGGGTTGGGTTGGGAATTTGCATGCCTACGGGCACTCATCATTGGATGAGCATGGGTAGGGTAGGGTAGCATATGGAGGGGGCTTCTATTTTGCAGCCCGACGATCATGATGTCATGGGTTGGCAAAGGAAGTTTTATATAAGTGATAATTAAAGAAAACACTAGGAGGTAATAAAATTTAAGATAATAAAATGTGTGAGCACCCGATTAAGTTCGAGGACACAATGTGTGAGCACCCAATTAAGTTTGAGGACACACGATCTGAGCTTGGGCTTGTCGATGCCAAGCGACTCTCCATGGTGTCAGCCCCTACATAGTAGGCCCATTGAGGTGCCTGACCAGGACCTATAGTTTATGCATTGTCTATGTCTTGGTTTTAGTCATCATACTACTTGGTGTGAGTGTTAGCCATGGTTGTTGTGTTTTTGTGTGTTTGTGGTTGGATCACTATCTCCATCAACACAGCGGGTGTGGACCTATGGGTGCCACGTGGTTGGGAGGCATAGCTACCCTCACCACTGCTAGGGACTGGTGTACAGATACGATCTATTGTCCTAGTATGACTGTATCTGGATGTGTCACTTGGTACTTTGGTATACGGAGTATGCTTCTTGTTATTTATGCTCTCATTATGATGTTATCATGTTTAGATGATGTTAGTTTTAATGCATCCCTCATTATGACGATTAGCATGTAGTAGATGATGTTATCTGATTACAGTTTTATCTTATGCCTGCTACTAGCATGTTAGATTTTATTTACTTACATTGTAGCATGTTTAGTAGTGACATCCCTATTACAACAGCACCAATGATTTGATCGGTGTCTTGGGATGTTATGCGCGGGGGATGGCTAGGACCCACGATGGTGCTATGATGCCATTGATGGTTGGGAGGAACCGCGTACTTAGTTGGTTATTTTTGCTCATTGTAATGTTATCTATGTTATTGCAATATTTATTTCAATGGAATGTGATGTTTCCCTTCTGTACTTTCCCTTCCTTGTTTGATAGATGGTTAGATTTCATTTTTTGTATTTCAATTACTCAATTCTGGTTCGAGTGTTCTGGCCTCGAGATGTGGATCCAGTACTCCCCGGTGTGGAGGTTCTTTTGTCATTTTTTTCCCATTTTTGAGTTTCCTTAAGTGTTTTTATTTTCTATGGGCGACATTTGTTCAGGATTGTGCGACACTGATAAATTATCGCACGCCCATAGAAATAATGTCGTATGATACTATAAAGTGTCGCACGCATTATTGGAGAAGTGTCGTATGAAACTGGAAGAGTGTCACACGGCTTCATGAAAAATGTCACATGATACTTTTCCAATATCGCACGCCTTCTTGAGAAGTGTCGCACACAGTAAGGGAGAAGTGTCGCCCTCCCTTAGTAAAAAGTGTCGCATGCCTTTTGGTTAAAACCTGCGTGTGCCAACAATGGGCACTTTTTGTAGTGTTCTGATCATTTTGAGAGTTGATCTAGATACCCTTTTGGGTGTTCTTCAAGCCTAATGTTGTTGCATTTTGAATTCAAGAGGTTTCCTTTGAAATTATGTTTTTGGGTTTCTATTGTTGTCCTTCGAGGTTTAAAATATATCGTTTAAGTATAAGTTGATGTATATTTTAATATATGCGATGATTCATTTGAGATGGGTTTCAAACCTCTGCAAGCTAAGGTGTAGATTCTAGAAAAAATCAGGGCTTCAAAAATTTGGACTTAGCCAAATTTTAGGGCTTCAGGATTTCAGACTTAGCCAATTTCCAAGAGTTAGCTTATGTCTTTCAACTTGGTAGGTCTTTGTGGTTTTTCGTGGTTGTGTTCTAGTTGGTAGTGTCATTTGGAGATCTGTTGGTGCTTGGTTGTCTTTCAGTCTTCCGTTGCGATCTTTTGGTTTGTGTAGGTTGTATCATGTGCACTTACACTTGTAAAAAAAAAATTGTTTTGACTTGTTTTTCATCCTTGTTTCCAAGGATCTTCGGGCAGGGCATTGCAAATTCCCTTAAAACAATATCAACATAGCTAGATAATAAATTATGGTATAAAGTTCACACATTTTGATCTGCATGTTTATCAACCAATAGTGTCTTTCCTATTTTCTATTGTGTATGTTTCTAATTTTGTATAAATTATTCCAAATCATGCATCTATTTTCTTTCCATGTCAAAATATGGATTAATTTCATCAAACATCTCTAGTACAATTGACTATATTATTTAGTAATAATCACCAAGCATAATTCATAAGAACTTAATACTCCACTCTAGGAAATTTATTGTTGTATACATATCCATATAAAGGACAAGTATCTCATATAATTTTATTAAAAAAATCACACAAATTTCTGAGTCACATTAATATATCCAAAAGAGAACCAATAGAAAAATACAAATAACTTACATCCTCCAAAACATTTAGCTAGAATTCTAATCCCTTGTATTTCCTATGCTATGCTACCATGTCCATTTCAAGTTGTTGCATGCCCCAAATCAACACTTCCTCATTTTAGTTGCCATTATGCTTAGACTCCACATAGGTTGAAATCGCCTTTTGATGTCCCTTATAAGTTATTTTTGCTAAAAATGAAGCAAGCATTCACAACTTAATAGTTCTTAATTCTCAAAAAGTGAGAATTCATAACCTGTCTCTCTAAGGTGCTCGAGATAGTTAGATTTCAAACCATGGTGCTTAAAAAGGTCTAACTCATAAGTGTTTCCAATTGTGGATGCTTAAAAATCAAGCACGAATTACTAAAGCATAGTTTTGAATGCTCCAAATTTGAACATTTCTAACTTGGTGCTTCATCTCAAGAAACAATTATTAATCTCCCTCGCTTGGCTAAGAACTATTAAAATGTTCTTGTAATTGTATATGTACAAAAGGAATAACCAGCACTGCGACTCACAATGGAATATGGAAATCTCTAAGTATATTGCTCAATTGGCCAAAGGAAATGACCACAAGTTGAATTTAGGAACCAAGATTAAAGAAAGTTCATCAATATTAAGTCGCAATCTAAAAAAATCAGAGTCTTGTTGTGCATGGAGCGACATTGTTGTGAGAATTTTTGAAATATTCAAATAAAACATAGCAGCAATACATGTAATTTGGTATGATTCTTATGAATGAATTCATAGGATAAGATAGGAAGGAAGGTATTTAAAATTTCCTCCGAAGAAGACATGATGCATATACAAGGCATGAGTATTGCAGCATAGGAAGGGGTTTAAACTTCTAAGTCAAATGTTATAAGTCAACAATGCAATGATATTGTGTGAATTCTTAAAGCGTACACTATATAGAGGTGTCACTTGGACTATGTAAGAAATAACTTGCTGAGATGCAAACACTACCACACTATTGGATATAGGTCTATAACTAGCTAATCAATTTGATGAATAGGAATTGGTCTTCTCTGAATCAGTTTTAGTGAGGTAGTATAGAGACAATGCATAACACTATTCACAATTAGTCTCAAAGAGATATCAATTAAATAGGCTAAAAATATTCTTCAACTTCTACAACCAGTAACAAATCACTTTTGATTTCGAGTCTCATTCAAGAACTTTCTTTCATAACTGATGATTATTAAATAATTCCCAAGTCCTTAATTGGTTTTCCATGAATTCTAATAAGCATTCCAATTAAATGCATCCAAAACATAGATCATGAATTTTAAATTCAAGTTCTAATTTTGATGGTTTCAAATGAATGTCATTTTTAGTCACATATTAAATATGTAATCACTTTTCCATGCTCTTAAAACATACCCATCAATTTGCAAACATACCCATCAATTTGTTTTCAAACTGAACTCTTAAATAAAGAAATTATCCCCATTAATATTGAGCACCAATTTTATTATTAAAATCCAAATTTTCTTTTCCCAATATACTCCACAATGTCATAAAACTCTAAATAAAAATCTGCATAAGATATCAATTCCTTTAAAATATTAAAAAGCTCATAATATTTTAGATTTCTTAATAAAAAACAAATCTCACTAAAAAGGAATCTGGGAATAAAGAAGAAGTTCTATATAGAGCATTCCAAATTCCAAAAAAACACATTAATACAAGACCAAAATCTTGTCAAAGGAATTTGATAACTTTAGATTCAAGACTTGAATAAATACCATGCCATTAGACTATGAATCAGCCCATATAAATTGGACTTCTATGCCATTCTTGAATCTGATACTCTAGCAACTAAAATCATAAAAACTAGTGTCTTTCCTTTGAATCCATGAATCAGTTTACATTCCAAATAACTGATTTTAACTTTTAGCCCATTCATTTTCTAGGAACCCGATATATGGACCGATTTGGAAGTATAGTACATAGAAAAAACAATTGGTTCCTATTATAGGTCATGCCAGATTAGTAAATACACATATTGCTCTGTAAATGTTAAGATCAGCCTTAGTCACTATTTAGAATAATAAATATATTAAAAAAATAATGCCAATCAAAATCAAGGAAACAAATTGGTAAATATGATTCTCCGTCCTATTTGAATAGAATTAAATCATTGGTTCCTTGCCAAAACTAATATGAAATCAATATTTATTTACCCATAGAGCACAAGGGGAATTGATATCAACACATTTTCAATGATGAACTTATATAGTGTTAACAGTAAATGCAAAGTTAAATATTATACTACCAAAACAATGGAGTTTCACACTTACACAACCAACTAGAATCCAATTCAAACTTCATTTCATATTCAATACAATTTTGATATTGATCTATACAAATTTGATGTTAATTGCACAGGAAAAGGAGCATTTTGCAAAGTTATTGCTAGTGTAGTAATGCAACTTAAGGGTGACACAACTTCAAAAGCAATATAGATTATTATAAGGGTAGGAGTATTGTAAAAGGATTTATTCTTGGATAAAGGGTTCATATTAGACAAAATGATTGGTGTAGTTAGCCAAAGCATATTGAAAATGCAAAAGAAATTGATAGTTAATACATCCATCGATACTAAAAAGATTAAAATATATGAAGCTCATGTACATGTAAATTTAGTGGAAAAAGTGGTAGGGATCAAGGTACTAGAGAGAGAAAATGGGGAGAAAGGTGTAGAATATCATTGTACACACAATCAATTGTTTTATAAATAGATAGTTAATATATGATTTTACTAAAGAGATTTTTGTTGATGTTGGTATAGTTTCCATCGAGCATGCTGATTTTAATGGTATTGAACGTCTAGCTCTTGTAATTGGAGGAGAAATTGCTTCAACATTTGACAATCTAGAGTCAATTAAACTTGGTTAGTATAAAACCATTGTAGAAACATGATTGGAGAGGAAAAACTAATTGACATTTGATGATTTTAATAGGTGAAAACATGTACCATAGTCTTATGAGGAGCAAGTTTTCATGTTTTGGATGAGGTTTAGAGGTCTTCATATGATGCATTATGCATACTTGTCCAAATTGCATGAGACAATAGAGTACATCTTGGTGGTGGTTGACCTAAAATGCTCATGGAAATGAAAGTAGATAAGATTAAAATTTAAAATGAGTACACTTGGAAAGAAGTCTCTTGCCATTGATTCATTTTCACATGCACATTGATTCTTTCATACATGCATCTTATTCTAATCAATATCGGGTGAGAAAATTAAGTTTGAATTTGAATTATGGAAACCCTCTACTAGGCTATTTTATGGGCACAAAACAATGTAGTCTCTTTTATGTTACACATTAAATAAACCCTCAAATGTATTAGGTATTGAGGGAAATATATTATAGTTTATGTTTTGAAGGTTGGCAGAGTACCATGCAGAAATTTGTTACATGTTTGGAACCATAGAAGAAATTGTGATAAATCATAGATAAAGTTGACTATAATAGTTTGAAGGTTCAGACTCTATCCACCAGATTTAAGAAAAGGAATGACCATGAAGGCCTTGAGAAGAATAGTAAAGAAAGTGTCTATGGTGTCTAAAACCATTGATAGGATCAGTAGTCCTAGGGTAGGGAAAGTATGTTGATTCAAACACTTAAAAAGAAAACTATCATCATAAGACAAGAACAAGAGCTTTGATCATTTATTGGTAGGATAGTATTTTAGGGAATGGATTAGAGATGTAGGATAGTGTGTGAGAAAATTCTAGGAGTGAAGGTAGCATCCTAGCACTTAGGGTGAAGAGACACAAAGCTTTAATAGTGATAGGTGTCTATCAAGTGAAAAGATGCCATAGTGGAATAGCTAGTAGCTTAAGGGTAGTTGAAGTAGAGATAGGGACAAATGCATCATTTAATAAAAGAATGAGACCTAGCTTATGAAGATAAAGACCATCATCCTTATCTAGTAGCAAAGTTAGAATTACCAAAGAGAGTACTCAAAACAATAGTTTGAGGAATAGAAGATCCAACAACCAATTTGAAAGTGGTAGATCCTTTAGATTCAGTTGCTATCAAAGTTCTATATTTACTAGCATTGGAACTTATTTCATTGGCCTTCAACATAGAGCTATGGTCTAGCTAGACTCTAGAGTGTTCCAAAAAACAAAGTTAAATATTTTGCTTATTTCTAAATGTAATTTTACTATTAGGACTCCAATAATCCACATAAAGAAGTAGATAGATAACATATTTCTCTTAAATTTTTATTTCATTTATTAAATAATTATATTCAATCTTGCCTCTCAACTAATATTGAAGAGCTATCTAATGCACTTGTCCTTTTATGATGGATTGTGGACTATGAACTAAAAAATTAATGTGAAAATTATAACACAATTGAATCCATAAATAAATCAAAATCAATAACAGTCACTATTGTATGATAGGAGCCTTACAAACTCCAATTAATCTAGAAAGTTCTCTAGATGTGACTATATAATATTGTTGCATACATGGTGCAGGAGCACCTCAATCCTAGAAAATTTTGGTTTGCAAGACTCATTATAGGTTCATGGACATAGAATAAGGGTTCAATAGCAACCCAAGTGTGTGTTTTTTCTTTGAATAAAGGTTTGTGTTGCATCTTGTAGTTTATCCTTGCTAAAACTCCAAATAGTTGGAAGAGCTTCCCAACCGATCAAAAGCCAGTCAAACTTGGTCAAATAGTTGAAATAGGGGTCCAAGGAGTGAGATAGCTGGATTAGGGTGTGATAAGTCCTAAAACACCATAAGGAACTAATTTTGTATCCATTTGTGGCAAGGAAGCCAATGTTGTCAAAAAGTGTCAATTTTACAAAAATTAAAAAGTTGCAATGCTGCAATATTTTGAAAACTAAGAAAATCAATTTTCTGCTTGCAAAAGGAGATAAAAAATAGTTACCTCCACCCTACCAATAATTGTAACAAGTGATTAAAAATATTTAAGCCTTTTTCCAAGGCAGTTGTATGGTTGAAAAATAACTATTGCTGAAGAATGAATGAGAAGTTGCAATTTTTGATTGAAAACCTGTTGGTAATACCTTTCATTCATGTGAAAAGTGTTTAGATTAGCAATTTCCTTGTACATAATAGTTAATAATCACTATTACCTAGGTGTGTACAGATTTTAGTTGGATTTAGTTGAGTTTTGTTTGTGTTTTATTCAAATTCTTCAAGTTTTGCCAGTTTCTTTGCAAAATGGAGTCTAATTCTCTTTTCCACGTTTGAAATTGGTTAAAACCTTGGGAGATGGAAGTAGACCCTCTATAACATACATTGGAAAAGATTGGAGCCTAGAACATGCAAGTTGTTAACTTTCCCAACAAACCCTAGGTAGGTCAAGAGTGGATCCTACTAATTAGAAGAGGCAAAATGAGCCTAGAAAATGCATGAGAAAGAAGTTCATGCCAATATTCCTTTTGGAGGTGAAAGGGAATTGTGTGGAGATTCTTTCATAGAAAATAAGAATTTGTATAGATTAGTTGAAGGGAGTTATAAGTTCATTTCTTTTTGACAGACTTTATAAGCTCTAAAACCCTTAAAAACCCTCATTTTTGGGAACAGTGTTGTACGGCCAGGGTTAGGAACCTAAACCAAGAAAATCCTATGTAACATCAAAATGGGTATCCAAAAATGTAGTTTTTTTGATAGGTCATTAAGGAAGTTTGGAAGTTAATGTCCAAAAAACCTCCGAAGGGGAGATAATTGCACAAAAAATGGCTATAAGTATACAGGCAGTTTTTAAAATGATAGGAAAAAGGAATTTTGGAATGCTTGGATCTGTTATTTTAAGTCAATACTAAGTAGTTAAAAGCATGAGGACCTCCCTACAATGCTAGGAAAGTAGAAGAGCAAGAATTGGCAAATTAGGCATTGAAACCCAAGGGATAAGAAGGAAGTCAATTTAACCTTGTTAATGGACCTTATCTTTGAACATGGAAGGAGTGTGGTCCTAAGCGAGAATAAAAACACTCAACTTAATAGCTATTAGAATTTAGGAAGTTAGCAATGTAGTTACCTCCAGTAAGAATAAGTTAAATAAGGAAATGAACTTATTCATAAATAATATATAGAAAAGACCACACTACGGGATTCAAATAATATATAGAAATATGTAAAAATTAATGAACCAATTTATGAACTAGGATTCATAAATGAACTTATAAATGAGCTTATGTTATTATAAAACCAATTATGAACCAAGTATTCATAAATAATATTAAGAAAAAAATTCAAATGGTTTGTTCAAGCCTATGGAAAAGAGTTTCAATACTTTGGTAGGCTGGAGCATGAGCCATGAAACAATACTTTGACACCTTTTGAAGTATAGTGAAGGTAAACATCTACTAGAGAAGTATGGATATTACCAATTGTTCTAATGGGTTCAACATATAAGTTAGTGATAAATATAAAAAAGACTCAGTTGGGTAGAAATAGAATACCAAAGGATGCCCGAGACAACTATGGTTTCTTTGAATGCCATGATTGCATCTCTGGAAAATATACATGCAAAACATGTAATCACAAATATGCTACCACCTCTAGCAAGAAAATGCAGACTATTTGATAGTATGCCTAAATGAAAGTAATAATATCTTCCCATGAATACACAATGATAAGTGGTTGTGAATAATCTTTGAAGTACATGCATTTGACAATGCATGGAATATAGATCACTTTTTTGAACGAGGGTAGAACAAACCCATGTTTACAATGGTTCTAGTGCACACACATTACAAAATTAGAAGCATAGGTAAACTAATTGATCATTTCACTTTCACATTATTTAGATTTATTGTAGGAAAGGTAGATTGGAGCAAAGCATAGACTGAAGATTGATGCTCTGTTCTAGCTCCACCACTTCTCCAAACTCTAGATCTATCGCATGTACTAATTTTGGTTCCACCATTTTTCTAAATGGCATTTGATTTGATCTCACATAGTTAGGAATTTGTTCTTACAAAGCATGTTAGGAATGCTTAGTTTTTTTATAGATTTCCACTACAATAAGGGGAAGATCATAGTTTGTTAACTTAACTAATGTTACAAGTCAGTAAGATTGAACTTATTTTACCATAGTTTTTCTTGTAATAAATCATGTTGTTGATGGAACTATCAAGCCATGCATTAGTTAGCTTTCCTTTTTTTTGTTTTTGTTATCTTTAAAGTTTAAGATGAAGTCTATGATGATTTTAGACTAATAAATAAGATGCGCTTAACAACCTTTTTTTGATAAATCTTGA